>PVKP010003923.1:0-102944 GCA_004027715.1 Plecturocebus donacophilus
CAGTCAGGGTCTGTGATTTTGGTTAAAATGTAGGTGGCCGTTGCTGTCGGGACGATCGCTGCTGCGCAGGGTAAGGAAAGAGGGTGTCGCGGTCCGGGTTCTGACTTGGGACCACTGAAACCCTAAGACTGGGGAGGCGAAGGGAGTGTCTTTCCTACCAATCACAGGAGACGCAATCCGGATTCCGAGACTACTGCTGGGAGAGGCCCGACCGCCCAGTGGCGTGCCTGCCTCCCCTTCCGCAGAGAACTGCTCAGAAATCCAAGCGTTTCCTGCGTGCAGGAAGGGTTTTGTGAATCCGGGAGTTTGAGAGGAGACAATGAGTGCTGACTCGTTTTCCAAACCGAGCGATTGTGCCCGGAGCTATGAGCCTGGGAGGCCGTAGGGTGCAGCGCCGGCGCCCAGGCTACCGCCCGGAACTGCTTCGCTCTTTCCTGAAGGAGTGGGAAGCTGTCGGCCACCGCCCCGAACAGGCTCGGAGAAAAGATTCTGAATTTTCTTTCATTAGCGACGTTGGCTTTTCCTTTGCTTTTCCCCCAATAAATTCCTGTTTAAAGTTACAACACCCAGAACCCTAATTTTGCATTGCCCTGAGGGGCATTCGCTATTCTGAATTTTCTTACACCTTCCAAACTTCATCATTACGAGTATTTAAAAACTGGTTCCACTTCATCTGGTTTTACGTAGCAATTGCCTTTATTGCTGATTAAATCAAATTTATTAGTGTCGTTGCCTACCAGGACGTTTGTTACTGTTTCCTGGGGTCGGGGGTTGTTGTGATTGGAATTGCCCTTTAGGGAAGAAAAACGGCAGGATTTGTCCCACCAGGAAGCTGCGTGTGTACTGACTATCCTGAGAGGTCCGCAAAACGGGGCCCAGGAGCTCCCACAAGCCCTGGTTTCTCTGGCAAGAAGGAACGTCCTCCTTTTTTGGTCTAAAGAAACCTACAAGCCCCTGGGATCTGCGCCCAGTTTTCCTTTTTCAAATATTCTAGGAATAGTCGGCAACGGCAGCAACCGCCAATCTAGAGCAAGTGTCCTGTGCTTTGGACTTAGAACCAGTCTTTTCCTTCCTGGGCTTGGCACGGGTCGGGGCATCAGGTTGACTAACTCGGGCATTTCCCCCAATTCTTTGGATCTCTCCTGGATTCAGAAGGAAGTTGGGGATTGGGGAGGAATCGCGGAGGAAAAGTAGAAAAAAAAATAGCCCAAATGAGATGAAATTGGTAGCAGAGCCTGGTGGGAAAGGAGAGCTGTCTGAGGCCTGGTGGGAGCCAGGAGCCCAGCGCAGGAGATCTGGGCACCTAACGCGAGTGAGTCCATAAATATCACCACAATAGATACTATAAATATAAATACAGGGAAACACTTAAAATCAGTCCAGCGCTTTTTTCTCGGCCCCTTCTTTATTGTTGGTCCGGGAGTAAGGCTCGAAGGCCGAGGAGCTCAGATATCGGGCGGAGAGTTCTTGCAAATTCCCAGCTAGCGAACCAGCCATTGTCAACGGAGCGGAGGACAGGCGGCTGGCGACGGAGCCGAGCAGAGAGGGCACCGGCAGGCTGAAGATGCTGTGGCCCGCTGCCGGGGCACCTGCGTGCAGTGCCCCCGGCCCAGCGGGCCCGGGGCCTGGAGCGCCGCCCACAGCCGGCGGGTGCGGGGACGCGGCGCCCGCTGGGCCCGGGGCGGCGGCGGCGGCGGCGGCGGCCGAGCCGGCAGCGGCGCCCGCGCCCAGGGCGGGTAGGCTGGGCCCGCGCAGCGCGGAGCCGAGAGCGCCCGTGGCGCAAGGCGGCAGCAGCGTGGGCAGGCCGGGCGGCGACAGCAGACGGCCCTGCTCCAGCAGCCGTAGCACGCTGCACGTGGCCGCGGTCTCCGACACCACCGAGCGTAGCTCCGAGTCCTTGCCCTGGTCCTTCTTCTGCTTGGTGCGCCGGTTCTGGAACCAGACCTTCACCTGCACGCCGGGGCGCGGGGAGAGTGGGAGAGAGGGGCAGGGAAGACCAGCGTCAACGGAAGCGAGCTCCTGGGGCGCGCAGCTCCGGGGCCCTCCCCTAGCCCCAGCCCTACCCGGAGCCGCACCCAGCAGCCTGCGGGGTCAGGGCCCCGGCGCTGCTGGGGGAGCTGGCGCCGCCACGAGGGGGACACAGCTGTTCCACTGGGCTGCGCTTCCGGGTCAGGAAAGCAGGCCCAGGCCGGCGCCGCTAACACAGAACAAAGTAATAAAATACCCACTGCAGGAACTCGAAGGAAGACCGGAAAGTTTCACTGGGCTCCCGCGTTACCCCGCAGCCGGGTTTGGGGCTCACAGATCTGTGAATCAGTGCGGCCCCAAAGCCGGAATTTCCGGTGGAGGGTATGAGGCCCGATGGGTGCGGTGAAGGAAGAGCGCAGAAGGAAGAGGGAAGTGGGAAGGGAGGCGGGGAGGGAGTGTTGCCTAGCCTTTCTGGACCCAGGTCCCTGGCCCAGTGGGCTCGGATTTAGTCCTAGAAGCACCACTCCTGATGAAGGCTACAGAGGACCATTTCCTGCTTAAGACAGAACCATCAACTAGCAGCAAGCAGGAAAAGTGGCTGCAGGAGAATAATGTGTGGGGAGACTTTATGTAGACCGAGCTCTCTGCACCTCCTCTCACCAGATAGCTTCATTGAAGGGTCTGAGTGATACTCTTAATTTACCACTCCACTGGTCTGGGTCATGAACTTGGAATCATGGGAGGAAGTCAGGAGGCTAAGGTGAACTAAGTACTCCCCACTAACCTTTCCTCTTGCTCTTCTGCCTCTCTTCAGGCCTAGCAGTGGCCCATAAGAGTTTTGCAGCGATAGGGAAAGACTATCCTGTCTAGATTTTATAAACTAAGAGGGGTAGTAGCAGAGGGAATACGAAAAGCTACCACACCAACTCAAACTCAGAAAGAACACCCCATCTGTTCTATCGGTCCTTAGCTTTCGGCCCAGATCCCAGACCAAAAATTCTTTCCACCTGCTTCAGCATTGGCCATGGAGAAAGGGATTGGTCTTCAGAAAGAAGGCTGCCTTAGCTAGGCCAAGCTGGTGGCATGGCACTTGGCAAGTTCCTGGGCCCTCTCCTGGGCACAGAGCCCACATGGCCAGGGGCAGCATATGGATTTAATGTAAAGGGAAAGATCTAAAGCATAATCAACAGTACTGGCTTCTGGGTCCTAGATCTGCTTCCCATCAGATACCTCACACATCATTGGTACAGAAGACAGGGTTTCCTAGATGCTCAGGGCTGGGGCCAGCTCAGGACCAGGAAAGCCTTCCTTTAATGGTCTGGGCAGCCTGATCTGCAAAGGCAGGTCTCCAGGAGAGCGTACACCTTTCTAAGTCCTAGGAGTCACCCATGGTGCTGGAGCAGGGGGAGTTAGCCCTAACCCCACTCCTGCAGAATAGGCCTGGATGCTGTGTACAGCTGGGTGGGCCCACAAGGGGTGGGGCCTAGAAATCTAGCCAAAATGGGGTACCCCAAACAAGGGCAAAAGTCAGTTCTTTGTAGAGCAGAAGCAAGAAAAAAATGTTCAAAACCAGGGCCAATAAGAATTCCAAAAGGACAGGATTTGGGGCCTCCTGGGCATATGCCAAAGTGGATAAAACATGGGCCCTTGAAGATTTGGGGATGGCAGGAAGGGTGGAGGGAAGATATGTATTATTTAGGGGAAGGAAGCCTTAGGCCTTTCTTAGCCATCTTTCCCATCTCCTCCACCTCCCAAGGGTAGCTCTGTCCAGAGCAGGTTAGGTGGTGAAAAGCAGGCTAGGCAGGGGTGGTGGGGAGGAAGGCTGGTGCAGAACTGTGTGCAGCCTGGCCGCGGGGTACCTGAGTCTCGGAGAGGTTGAGCTGCCGGGCGAGCTCGGTCCTCTCGCGGCCCACCACGTACTGGCAGCGCTGGAACTCCATCTCCAGCCGATAGAGCTGCTCCGCGGTGAAGGACGTGCGCGTCCTCTTAGGCCGGTCCAGGTCCAGGCCCTTGGGCAGGATGATCTCTCGGATGGACCCCTTGGCATCTGGGGAAGGGAGATGTCAGCCGCCAGAACCCTCCCGTCTCCCTCCACCTCCTTGGTCTGAGCTGGCTTTCGGGACAGAGTCCCCAAAAGCGTGCAGTTTTGGGGATGAGGGGCAGCGGAGCGCGACCACAACCAGGTAGCAAAGACACTGTGTGGAGGGCAAGGGGACTAACTCCATACCGCTGGCGGAAGGAGGGACCACACTTTGTCTTTTTGTAGAGCCCTTCAGACAGAGGAAAGAAAAAAAATCCAGTCAATTCCAAATAGGCTGACGTTCCTTCCGGCCTGGGGGGCCTCGGCTGCGCTGTCCCGGTCCTCTGTAGCTTGAGGGTACCCTCGCCGCCCCGCCCGGGTTCTGCGGGCCCCAGCTCTGGGCATATTGACCGTGCTCCAGCCATCCCCACCCCCACCTCCACCCCCGGGTCTCCTTCTCTCCGGAGTCCGCGTGGCGGAAGGAGGAGGGACTGAGTCGGGGCCGGCTGGGCCAGGCGATCTGCCTGCTGGGGCGGTGCTGGGCCGGGGCCGGGCCTCGCAACCTCCGCCGCCCGAGCTAAGCGCACGCCGCGCATCCGAGCACTGCCGAGCCGAGTACCAAAGCCGCAACGGCGGCTCCACAACCCAGCCCAGCTGCCTCTCCCGGTGGCAGCGGTCGGGCACCGATCGCGGCGCTGGGGCCCTCGGCCCAGTGCGCTAACTAGCAGGGCCGTAGCCCGCGATCCGTGGCTGTTCTCCGGGACTCGCGCTCCCCCTTGGGTGTGCTCAGCCCTCCAGAGCTCGGGAGTCCCCTGGCGGGCTCCCGGCAGGTTCTCCAGCCCATGGAGCGCGCACATCTCCTCCCGGAGTTTTCTGCTCCTTTCCCGGGTCGGAGGCCGCAGTCCGATGCCCGACTGCACCGGCGCAGCCCCTCGTCTCCCCTAGCAGCCCGGTCCGCGGGGCCCCTCAGGGTGTGGAGGGCCGAGGCCCCTGGAGAGCGCACCGGGGAGTCCCAGGCGCCGCTCCCAAGCCGGACCCGGGGCGGGGAGGGCCAACAACTTTCTCCCAAGTCTCAACTGGCACTCCTCCCCACCGGCCTGAGTCGGCTGCAGCGCGCAGCTCGGGCCCGGGAGTCGACCCCAAAGAACACGCCCGCCAGCCCTGCCCATCCCTACCTCGGACCAGGATCCGGCGGCAGTAATCCGGGTCAGCTGCGGAATTGGATTTACTTTTGTTACAATCTTCAGCAGCGCCGGACGCAGAGAAGGCGCCCTGCGGCTCCTTGAGGAAGGCGGCTGGGAGGTTACCCTCCGCGCCCTTGCTCTCCCGACTCTCCTTGTGCGCGTTCTTCGAGACCCGGGCAGCCTCGGCGTCCGAGTGGCATCGAACGTCCATTTTGTCTGGTTTCCCGAACATAGGCAAGAACAACAACAACAACAGAAAGGGGGAAAAAAAAAAAAGGAGAAAGAAAAAAAAAAAGAGGGAAAAAGGGGACAAAACCCCCGACAACACGGCCCGTAAGCCCAGCCCGGCGACCGGCAAGCGGCAAGAATGAATGTCCCCGCGGGGCGGCTTCGGCGGCGGCGCGCGGGTCAGCGGCGACGGGAGAGTGGCGCGCTCGCCGAGAGGCGGCCAGTCTGGTCCAGGATCCCGGTGGAGCTGCGGCAAGGCCGCCTCGTCAGCACCCGCGTCCTCTGAGCACGTCCAGTGTCCCCAGCTTGGCGATCAGGTAGCGAACAGCGCAACTCCGAAATGCTGCGGCTCCCGCCTGTTTCTGAGACGGCGAGTTGTAGTTGTCCTACACCCGGGGGGACGCACACTCGCTGTTGCAATTGATTACGGGTAATTTCGCGGCCCCCACGTTTCGGTTACCTCATGAATACACTAAATTGTTTGGATAATATATCAGATCGTAATGGATGGTTTCTGTCCTTGTCCCCAATCAAGTAGGGGTTTAGCCAGTGAATAAACGGAAATGATTGGTCTTGCTTTGAGGAAACACACAATCAAAGACCCACACTTCCAGAAAAACTTTTGACAAGATTCATCCTGAATTGTTAGTACCATTAGCAGGCATTATTAACTTTCCTTTTGCCTTTGACCCTCCTGCTCACATACTGGCCAGAGGGGTTTTCTCCACACTCACCAGATAGAGCTGAATGAGGGGTGGGAGGGGGAGAGAAAAAAAAAAAAACACCCTTAAACACCCACAGCAGAAGAAAGCAGTTGCCTGGGGGTGGGGAAGAAAGGGGGGGACATAAAGTTTTCCCAAAAAATATCTCCTCTGCACTCTAAAAAAGCCAAGCTTTCCCCCCAAACAGCTCCTCCTTAACACACCTCCACGCAGACAGCCATCTTAAACTGCCACCTCTCTTCATTTAGTTCCAGTTGGATTTTTTCATGCCTGCACCTCCAGCAGCCCGGAGGCAGCCCATTCAAAGGGCAGCTTTGTACTCAGAGAGTCCAGCAGGAGAGAGAGGGGGACAGGGAGAGACGGCCGAGAAATCTCAACTGTGAGATCTGCTTCAAAAAAAAAAAAAAAGTTTTCCCCTAGCTATTTCATTGTCTCTGCTACAATATCTTTGAGAAAAGCAACAGCCAGTAATCCAATAAGAGCATTGATTAGGCTACAATGATTCAATTCAAGCGCATGGCCTTGTGCAAGGAGCATGCTCCAGCCCTTCTCGTCACCTTGCCGGGGCAGAAGCCCTCTCCATGCCGCTCTCCCCATTCATTCCTTTATGGGAAATGCGGAGCAAAAGGAGTGAAAGATGGCAATTATCTAATTGGACTATTAACAAACAGTCCTCTGAGTGCGGCGGTCTGGCGTGGCTCCTGGGCGGGGGAAGGGCCGTGTTCCCTGCCCTCATTCACAAAGAGTACAGGGGCCGGGGAGGAAAGGGGTTTTTTAAAGGGGGTGGGTGGGGGGAGAGGAGAGGTGGGAGGTTTGGCTGAGAATTTTTCCACACAATTCCAAGAATGGGGCGGAGGCGAGGGGGGAGGAGAGGGGCTGGGGAGGAGGAGAGGGGGTTGGGGCGGGGGTCGCGGCGAGCGGGTGGGAGGCAGACCCGGAGGGGGAGGGGCGCGAGTGTGTGTGGCGGGCCCCGAGGGGCTCTAGCTCGCAGCGACGCGAGCACCGCCCGCCCGGCCGCCACCTCCCCGGCCTCCGCCGCCACCCTCAGGACCCCTCCACCGTCCCGAGCCAGGAGGGGACTCCCTGAGTGGGGTCTTTCGTGCTCTCCCCCCAGCCACCCTTGCAGCCCAGGTTTGGCCCGGCTCCGGAGGGCATCTCTGCCCCCCTCGGGCTTCCACTTTAGTCGATTGGGCGGACGGGGAACTGTCCCGAGCTACTCTCCGCAGGGCGGCGGGTTTCCGGGGTCCCCAGCGGGCGGATAGCCCCTCAGCCGGGCTTCGATGCGCACGCTGCCCTCGAAGCCCGACGCCGACCGGGCGCCGGGGGAAAGTGCCTTTGATTGCCCGCTCCGCTCCGGGCGGGTCCGTGGGGCGGGTAGGAGCAGAGTGGGGTAAGAGGGGTAAGGGTCTTTGCGGACACCCTGCTCTGAAGATGTAGAGTGGGATTGTGTTAAAATTCGGCGAACTCTCCGGTTACCTCCCGCAACGTTCAAAAGCCCGGACTGGCGCCTCGAAGTACCGAGGGCTTTGCTCCCTTGCGGCCAAGCCGTCGGGGCTGCTGCCTTCGAGCCTTGACTCCCATTACCGCGTCACGGGTGCGGGTCCCTGGAATTCGGGTACTTCGGATGGGGGTCCCGGCAGCGGATGGGGCCTTTGTTTCCCTGCAGAGCTCGGCCCCAGGGAGCTCCTGGGGCCTCCTTGGGCAGGGTGGGGGTGCGACCAAACCCCCCGGCACACCGGCCCTCCCTTGCCACCCACCCCGGCGGGGTTGGGGGTCGGACCCTTGGACAGCGCCGGGTCCGGTGCGCAGGAGGATTCGAGGCACTCCTCGGCCCTTGAGGAGCCCTACGGGCGGCGGAAGCCCCAGACCGCAGCCCCAGCCCAAATGGGACCACCTCCGGAAGGCTGTGGACGCCCGGCCGCACCCCTCTCTACGGCCTAACCAGTCGGCGAAGGCCGCGGCGGCCTGGGAAGCCCACGGGGACACCTGCGGCGCCGGGTCAAAGGCCTGGAAGGAAGTCTTTTTAAAAATAAAAATGGCCCAACCATTACATTTTCTTTTAGGTTCGTGGGGGAGCTGGAGGGCGGGGCGGGGGCAGCCAGGGAGCAAACTGCCGCCCTTAGAAATGACACGCCCTGCGGGCAATGGCGGCGCTGGGAGGTCCGCAGCCGCATTCACTGGGCACCACGGGGAACGCCCGAACTATAGCCAAATCCCAAATTCAAATTTTAAGCTGTGCCTCGGAAATCCCTGCCCTCCCCCGTATCTTGCGGCGTATTTTGTTGTAAGTGGGAACTATTTATTTGTTTTTGTTTATCAAACCTACTTATTTTTGAGACAGGCCCTCCCTCTGTCGCCCAGGCTGGAATGCAGTGGCACCATCACAGCTCATCGTAGCCTCGAATTCCCGGGTTCAAGAGATCCTCCTGCCTCAGCCTCCTGAGTAGCTGGGAGCACACACGTGAGCCCCCGCGTCCAGAAGTATTTATGAAGCATTCACTTATCGGATGCATAAACTCATTTAATCTTAATTTCTCCTTCAAAGAAGTAGTAATATTCCAGTTTCATAGGTGAAAGAATGGAGACTCAGAGAGAGGTTCAGTAACTTGCCTGTGACACACACTGGTATGTGCAGAATTTGAATTCACTTCTGCTTGACTTCAAAGCTATTCATGCTCTTCTTTGCCACCCCACAAGACTCTGCCCCATTTTTAGTTCCAAACCCATACTTGCTTTGAATTTTCCAAATCTTCAGGTGATCACAGTGTATATCAGAAAGACAGAGCAGTGACCTTCATGTTAAAGCCAGGAATCCTGATTATTAGGCATCCATTTTCATGAATTTTATCTAAACAACATGAAGTAGAAATAGAATCATGAAATCCTTATTCTGATAATGCTATTTATTTCTGGCCATGAGCATTTCCTAGGAGTTCATCACTCTTCTACTAGCTGATAGGGGGTGAGTAAAAATTCATTTCCTGGTTTTGAAACTTACTTACTGAATGATTGGCTGAGAGCAGTGTCCAGGAATTTGCATTTCTAGCTGGCTCGCCAAAGGATCTTTCACAAATTAAGTTAGACAACTTCACCTTTTAAACTTGGGTGACTCTGCTATACTTTCTAAGGGCAGGGACTTCTAACCCTCTCTCCTTACTGGAAATGCAAATGCTTATTGAGGAAAGGTAGAAAATGGAATATTTTGGCTGGGCACGGGTTGGTGGCTTATGCCTGTAATCCCAGCACTTTGGGAGGCTGACACGGGCAGATCATGAGGTCAAGAGATGGAGACCATCCTGGCCAACATGGTGAAACCCTGTCTCTACTAAAAATATAAAAATTAGCCAAGCATGGTGGTGTGCACCTGTAATCCCAGCTACTCAGGAGCCTGAAGCAGGAGAATCGCTTGAACCCTGAAGGCGGAGGTCACAGTGAGCTGAGATAGCACCATTGCACCCAGCCTGAGGGACAGAGCGAGACTCCATCTCAAAAAAAAAAAAAAAGAAAGAAAAGAAAGAAAGAAGGAAAGAAATAAAAGAAAAGAAGAAAAGAAAAGAAAATGGGATATTCTAGGGAAACAACTAATTTAAATAATCAGACATTTACCAAGAGTCTGGAGGTGCCAGGACACAGGTAGCCCCTAAAGCATATATGCCTCATCTCTGCATCATCACAGGCAAACCCAATAATTAAGAGAACTCACTGGCTTTAGTCATGGCTTCAGGTTGGCAGCACAAATGAACTAACCAAACTTAAAAAGAAAGTCAACTCGTGACCTGGTTTTGCTTTTTGTTATACATGATATTTTTTTCTTTTTTTCTACTTCTTTCCTTCCTTCCTTCCTTTATTATTCGTTTCTTTTTCTCTCTAGCTCTCTCTCTCTCTGTGTGTGTGTATGAGTGTGTGTCTGGATTAAAATTCTGTGGGCATCCATCCAGAAAAACCATGACAGGTTTCTGAGAGGACACAGTGGAGGACGGAAGCCCTGGGATGGAAATTTCAGAAAAGCAGCTGCTAGTCCCAGAAAAAACTAAAGCTGTGTGCTCACTGGCAAAGAAAGAAGAGAACTCAGTCAATTATTTGGATAATATGAGACAAGCCTGTACTGCACAACACACACAAGGACACAAGGCTGCTCCAGGTGAAAGTGTTTTATTCTCTTGACTAAATTTGCCGCCCTCCCCAGTGCCCTTCCTGCCCCCACATCACTGTCTGCAGGTGCAGACAGACCCAGAATAGAACTGTAGCACTGGAAGGATTTTTAGAGATCATCTATTCCATAACCTTCATTTGACTTGACAGATGAGAAAAATGAGCCCAGAAAGACAAAGCAACTTGTTAAGGATTAGACAACCAGTTGGTGGGGGCCTCTGTGCTACAATCCTGGTCTCCTCACTCAAAGCAACATTTCCACCTCCACCCAGGCTCCTTGAGACCTGAACAAGATGCACTGTCTAGGGTTGGGTGAAATGATGCCCTCAAAATGAGCTAAATCACAATCTGAGTCTTGGGGCTGCTTTTTATATTTCCTACCCCCCACCCCACCAGCTTCCAGTCACTGCAACAAAAAGCAGGATCCGAGGTGGCAAAGAGTACTTTCCTTTTCCATCTTCACTTTCTATTTCAGAAAGAAGTAGGAGGGGACGACATGCTGGCAGAAAAATCTGAGATCATCCTAGATTATGAGCGGTTTGGGGACAGCATAACTTAATGTCTGAGACACCGTCTTAAGAAGGACTGCATCAGAAGAGATGATACAACCAAAATTAAGTTTCTGTAACAGTGAATCAGGGTACCTGATAACAATAACTAATTCAAAGCAAGAATACTTAGCATTTATACAGCAACTTTCAACTCCAATGAAAGTTGCCAGTGGTGATGAATTCAACCTCTTTGAATTGTCATTATTCCCATTTCACAGAAAATAGTTGAGGCACTGGGGAAGCACTGGAAATAAGAACCAATGGACCTGGTACAGAGGCTCACACCTGTAATCCCAGCACTTTGGGAGGCTGAGGTGGGCGGATCACGAGGTAGAGAGATGGAGACCATCCTGGCCAACATGGTGAAACCCCATCTGTACTAAAAATACAAAAATTAGATGGGCATGGTGGCGTTCGCCTGTAGTCCTAGCTACCTGGGAGGCTGAGGCATTGGAATCTCCTGAACCTGGGAGTTGGAGGTTGCAGTGAGCCGAGATCATGCCACTGCACTCCAGCCTGGTGACAGAGCGAAACTCCATCTCAAAAAAAAAAAAAAAAAAAAAAAAAAAAAAAAAAAAAAAAAAAAAAAAAAAAAAAAAAAAAAAAACAGAAACAAAATAACAAAAACGAACCAATACATCCAGATAATTTTTTTTTTACCAATTATAGCTAGAGTATTAAGCAATTTGTAGACGACTAAATTTTAAATTATTCTGTCTACATTTCAAGCAAACAATACCATAGGCCTCCATTTCTCAACTTAGCATTTTGTACCAAGAAACCGTTTCATCGATTATGTATACATTTTGTACTTGGAAACATCATACGATTTTAGAGTTAAAAGGAACCCACTAATTCTATAGGCTCACTCATTCAACAAATCAAACAAACAAGGGTTTTGGAGTTAGTCAAGATGCCTGATTTAAATATCCATACCCCAGCTCCCTTACTTCCTAAGCATGTGGCGTTAGCAGCTCAGTTTCCTTCTCTATGCCTCACTAGTCTATCTGCAAAATAAGGTTAGTTCTAATACTGTAGGATTGTATGTAACAAAAGTGCTTAAAATGGAGCTCAACACATAGTAAACACTGTCAATAAATATCGGCCATTAATGTCTTTGAGCATCTCTTATGGAGCCACAGAACCAGAGTTGATTGTGTTAAACAGAACCGGAGATACCAAGAAGGATCTAAGAGTCAGCCAGGGGAACTGATTGGTCCAGGTACTACATGGCAAAGCTTGATTGGCTTCATACTGATTCAATTCTGTAAAACAGTAATGAACAGCTTGTACCTATTAAGGACTTACTGACTAGCATTATCTCATTTACTTCTCGTAACAGCACTTTGAGAAAAGAACAATTATGTATACCTATTGTGTTGAATTAAAAATAGCCATAAATCTTTTGCCATACTTCCCATCAAGAGGTAGCGTCTATTCCCTTTTGCTGAATTAGGTGGAGCTTTGTGACATGCTGTAATCAATAAAATGAAGTGTTGTGCTTGTAGAGTCTGGGGCTAGGCTTTAAAGAGGTCTGGTAGTTTTTGTTCTTACTCTCTCATAGAACCCAGCTGCTGTGGTGTAAGGAAGGCAGTCTGGACTGCTAGAGGAAAAGAGATTGCAAAAAAATTGAAGCACCCCAGCTGACAGCACCAACTTCCAGTCATGTTAATGAGACCATATTAGATGTTCCATTTCCAGCTGAATTGAGCCTTATGAGGGATCATGATAATGCCGTGTAAGGCAGGGATGAGCCTCCCATGCTGAGCCCTGTCCAAGCAGAAGCTTGAGAAAACATGAGGTTGTTGCTTTAAGCTACTAAGCTTTGGGTAGGTTTGTTAAACAGCAATAGGTAACTGAAATACCTAGATTGTGGATGAGAAACTGAGGCTCAGAAAGGCTAAGCAACTTGTCCATGGTCTAGGAGCTAGGAAGCGGCACAACTTGTATTCAAACCCAGGACCATCTGACACCAAAATCCATAACCATAACTAGCGAATGACACAGTGCCTCCTACAGAATAACCAAATTCTGAAGAATAATTCACAAACTAAATTTTTGTTCCTTCCTTATTCCCGACATTACCTAATGTAGGCTGGACTAATAAATAGCAAGACATGTCAGTCTTAAGACCATAAAGAATAAAAATGTTAGAGTTAGAAATGAAGCAAAAGTGATCTCTGCCAAGATCTCACTTCTTGAAATTGAAAGGAGGTGTCTCACTGGAAGGTGGGTACAGAGCTCTAAGTTTGTTTTCTGTTTTTCAAAAACAACGATACAAATAAACACCTGTTCTGACCTTTAGGAAATCAGAGATACATTAACACTTAGGGTGGTGAATGGAAATTGACAACAGGTGGTTAGTTGGCTCTTTGAAATTCTCCAGATGAATCATTCTGGGAGGAAAAAAAAAGGTAGGTTGATTTTATTACAACATTTTCTGGATCACAAAGAACTTTGAGGTTTTCTAGGAAACCTGACGTATAAATGTGTATCTTTCTAACAGGAGTACATTTGTGTTTCAAAGCGTCTCTAAACCCATCATTTTCTAAAATTCCTTACTGCCTGAAAAGCTGCTGGAGCCATTTATTCAACAAGCAGGTAGTGACACCTACTCCATGCAAGTCTCTAAGAACTCCCTGTATCAAAACGATGAAGTGTTTTTATTTCAATGTACAGGAATGCTTGCCCAGAAGTCATTATTTTATAAATCTCACCCCATCCAGAAGAGAGCTCCAACTGGAAAAGGAAGACAATGCCACTGAGCAGTCAAAATTGGCGTATCACAGAGTCTGTATATTTCAACTTGAGTGCTTTGCTCATAGGGGAACTTCTGAGTCCCTCATTCAAAGCCTATTCATATTTATTTTTATTTTATTTATTTTATTTTTGAGATGGAGTTTTTGCTCTTGTTGCCCAGGCTGGAGCACAGTGGCATGATCTTGTCTCACTGCAACCTCTGCCTCCTGGGTTCAAGACATTCTCCTGCCTCAGCCTCCCAAGTGGCCGGGATTGCAGGTACATGCCACCATGCCCAACTAAAGTTTTGTTTTGTTTTTTTTTGTTGTTGTTTGGTTGGTTTTGTGTGTGTGTGTGTGTATTTTTAGTGGCAACAGGGCTTCACCATGTTGGCCAGGCTGGTCTCGAACTCTTGTCCTCAGGTGATCCACCTGCCTTGGCCTCCCAACGTGCTGGGATTACAGGCGTGAGCCTCTGCACCCGGCCTGTTCATGTTTATTTTTGACCCAATTCTAACCAGTCTAATTCTCTCATTTCCCAGCCTGCAGTAGATTAGAGGCAGCAAATGGGAAAGGAGAGTAGTGTTTGCAGCAGGAACACTGAAGACAGTGAGAATATCCACCAACAGCAAGTTTTGCAGAGAGGTAAAAAATAAACCAACTAACTCAAAAACGCATCAGATTCTGGGGTCACTTTGCTTGGACACAGGTAACTGCAACTTCAAGTGCTCTTGAGGGCATGAATGCAGTAGAATGCAGTGTGACAGTGGATATTCAGGAAGTGACCCTCAAAAGAGTACATTGCATTTTGTTTAAGAAGACAGAGAAGCACATAACTCGTTTGAAAGACAACATAAAACAAACTCAGAAAATTATGTATGTGTCACCTTATTCCTTTACAGTAAGGGAGAAGTCACTGTAATTTTATAGTCAATTGTTGTATCACTGAGCTCTATTCCCCAACACTGTAATTTTGAAGGGCAAAACGATCCCCATGTGAAAACAATGCAAGCAACATTGACTTTCCTTCGTTCACTACTTAAAGCTGTCTAAGGTTTGATGAAAGAATACAGAACTGAGCATGAGCATATTTTCATCCCCAGGTATTTTGTGTTGGTTCCCTGGAAACACAGGTAAAGAGATGAAAAGCAGAGATGAAATGACTCACCCAAGATCCCTCAGCAAAACCATTAGCCCAGGCAAGAAAAGAAGACCCAGAAGGAGGGAGTGCCTGGTGCGTGGTGGGCACTCACTAACATTCACAAAAGGAGAGAAGAAAATAGGAAGACTATTGGTTATTTGTGAGAAAGCATTTGTTCTAAGAGTTTGCCAAGCCTCTCAGCTATAATAAAAGCAGAGACCTGTGGTCACAGGGTCACAGATGGCTGTAAGTGGCTCTGGAACCCAATATGATCCAAATGAAAGAAACATTCTCCAAGGAATGAAGCAATGGTTGGAACACCCCTGCTCCCCACAATGAGCAAGGAGGGATGGCATTTAGGAACTGGAGATGTTAATATAAAGTGTGTTGAGTAACTCCTAAATAGTACTACTTAGTTCTTCTGTGGCACTTTCCCACTTCAAAAGCGCTTTACAAACATTAACTAATTAAATCAGCATGACTTCTGGAAGGGAAAATTGAGCCTCTTTAATCTGTTTGAATTCTCAGAGAAAGCTAACAAAATTAAGGTGTAATGTTCATTGAAAAGGAGTACACAGAACCATAAACAGCTTTTGTGAGGGATTAAATATCCAAGTGTGGTGGTGGCATTAGATGTCCTCAGAAGCTATTTATGGCGACGTTATGTGACTGCTCCACCATCAACCACTGAAGACTGAGTTGCAAATACCAAGGAGTCTTTGTCTCTGCAAGCAGTCTGTGGCTGCCTGTGGTCACCTGTCATAAGGTTTTTTGTTTTGTTTTTTGTTTTTTGTTTTCTGGGCAGGACTTGTCTGAGCCCTGGGTTGATTGGAAGCAGGAAGGAGTAGGACATCTGCCTTGAGGGCCAATCAAACTCTAGCCACCATTTTACAGAAGAGGCCTTCTAAAGATGTGCAGGGATCAGACACCTTTCCAGCTCAGAGCTCAGAACTCTGGTGGGTTCAGGGCACTGGGAAAGTGTCAGATCTACTTGGTGCAGAGCAGGACAATCTGCTTCCATTCAGATATTTGGTTGCTGCTGCCATTACAGAAATGTTTTTAAATAGTCACAGTTTTGGCCTGGTGCAGTGGCTCATGCCTGTAATACCAGCACTTTGGGAGACCAAGGCAGACAGATCAGGAGGTCAAGAGATCGAGACCATCCTGGCTAACACAGTGAAACCCCATTTTACTAAAAAAAATACAAAAAAAATAAGATGGGCCTGGTGGCATGCGCCTGTAGTCCCAGCTACTCGGGAAGCTGAGGCAGGAGGTGGAGGTTGCAGTGAGCCGAGATCATGGCAACAGAGGTTGTGTGCCTGGGCAACAGAGAGAGACGCAGTCTCAAAAAAAAAAAAAAAAAAAAAAAAATTAGTTGTAGTTTTGAAACTGCACAGTGCCTTCTTCCACTGCATTCTTTTGTGTGTGTGTGTATGTGTGACAGAATCTAACTCTGTCACCCAGGCTGGAGTGCAGTGGCGTGACTTTGGCTTATTCCATCCTCCACCTCCCAGGTTCAAGCAATTCTCGCATCTCAGCCTGCCAAGTAGCTGGGATTACAGGCATGCACCACCAGGCCTAGCTAATTTTTGTATTTTTAGTAGAGACAGGGTTTCCCCATGTTGATCAGTCTTGTCTCGAACTCCTGGCCTCAAGTGATCTGCCTGCCTTGGCCTGCCAAAGTGCTGGGATTACAGGCATGAGCCACTGCGTCAGGCCTTCCCAGTGTTCTTAATCTGGACAAATTATTTTGCTTGCTTTTACATTTTGCCACTTTTTTTTTTTTAGAAGAGAAAGGGAGACTTTGTAATTCTCTAGTGAAGGAAACAGAAGGCAATCAGTTGAAAGTGCACATGGATGGGGAGTTTTGGTTTGCTGTATAAGAATTCCTAGGATTTGGCATTCTGCTAGTCCTGTTTTTGACCTTAGCCATAAAAAGACCCTAGTAGTGGCCACTCATTCAACCTGCCCTTCATGGCTTGGAATCCCAGTGACTCAGAGGACTATGCTTTCTGAGAAAAATGTGTTTGGAGTTGAAGTAAAGATAATTACTTTATAGCTGTAAATGGAAGCTATAGGAAAAGGGAAAGAAAATACAGTCAGAGGTTTAAGAAGCTGTACTATTGCTCCAGGTGGGTCACTAAAAAGCTGAGTAGGCCAGGCGCAGTGGCTCACACCTGTAATCCCAGCAATTTGGGAGGCCGAGGTCAGATCACGAGGTCAGGAGATCGAGACCATCCTGGCCAACATGGTGAAACCCCATCTCTACTAAAATACAAAAAATTAGTTGGGTGTGGTGGCATGCCCCTGTAGTCGCAGCTACTTGGGAGGCTGAGGCAGGAGAATTGTTTGAACCTGGAAGGCAGAGGTTACAATGAGCCATGATGGCACCACTGCACTCCAGCCTGGAGACAGAGTGAAACTCCGTCTCAAAAAAAAAAAAAAAAATGCTGAGTGTCCTCAGGCAAGACCCTACCCCATGTGGCCTTCACTTTCTTTCTTGCTGAAGAAGAAGGCGGGTCAGTGTGATCCAAAGGGTCCTCCCAGCTCTAATATTCTCAGATGCTGTGATCACACATGGTAAGCCTAAGGGAGTTGGGTGCTCAGGCAGAGACTACATGATTGATGGTAGAATCACCAGGCTCTCTAAATTATATGACTGTGGCTGGGTGAATTATATGACAAGCTGGCCCAAAGGTGGAGTAGGTGACTTTCCATGTGCTGTCACCAAAAACATATTCTCTTCAGCCGTCCACAATATCTACCATTGCTGTCATTCTGAGGCACCAAGGCCCTTCCTGGTTTTTCCTGAAACACAAATATGTCACATCATAGAACAGTAACTCAGAGCATCTTCCAAGATGACGACATGGATTAGTTTAAAGCAGAGGCTGAAAACCTGAGCAAAATCCAGTGTGTGGTTTTGGGTTCTATTTGGTCATTGAATTGAAAACATAGGAGTTGATTTCCACTATTTTAAGAATAAGGATATTGTATTCATTCTCACGTTGCTATAAAGAACTACCTGAGACTAGGTAATTTTCTTTTTTTTGGAGGTGGAGTCTCACTGTCGCCTAGGCTGGAGTGCAGTGGCCAGATCTCAGCTCACTGCAACCTCCTCCTCCCGGGTTCAAGCAATTCTCTGCCTCAGCCTTTTGAGTAGCTGAGATTAGAGGTGCCTGCCACCACACCCAGCTAAATTTTGGATTTTTAGTTGAGATAGGGTTTCACAATCTTGGCCAGGCTGGTCTTGAACTCCTAACCTTGTGATCCACCCACCTCAGACTCCCAAAATGCTGGAATTATAGGGATGAGCTAGCATGCCCAGCCCAAGACTGGGTAATTTATAAAGAAAAGAGTCCGGATTTAAAGTGTTTAAAAACACTTTTAAAATTAGCATTATGGCCAGGCATGGTGGCTCACACCTGTAATCCCAACACTTTGGGGTGCTAATGTGGGAGGATCACTTGAGGTCAGGAGTTCAAGACAAGCCTGGCTAACATGGTGAAACCCCCGTCTCTACTAAAAATACAAAAATTAGCCAGGCATTGTGGTGGGCACTTGTAATCCAGCTTCTCAGGAGGCCGAGGCAGGAGAATCACTTAAGCCTGGGAGGCAGAGGTTTCAGTGAGCTGAGATTGTGCCACTGCACTCCAACCTGGGTGGCAGAAGGAGACTCTGTCTCGAAAAAGAAGGAAGGAAGGAAAGAAAGAGAGAGAGAGAGAGCAAGAGAGAGAGAGAGAAAGAAAAGAAAGAAAGTGAAAGAGAGAGAAAGAAAAGGAAGAAAGGAAGAAAGAAAAAGAAAAGAAAAGAAAGAAGAAAGAAAAAGAAAGGAAGAAAGAAAGAAAGAAGGAAAGAAAGAAAGAAGAAAGAGGTTTAATTGGCTCATGGTTCCACAGTCTGTACAGGAAGTATGTCTGGGAGGTCTCAGGAAACTTACAGTCCTGGCAGAAGGCCAAGGGGAGGCAAGCATGCAAGCATGTCTTACCATGGCGGTGAGGGAGAGAGTGAAGGGGGAGGTGCTCCACACTTTTAAACAACCAGATCTTGTGAGAACTCACTCACTATCACAAGAACAGCCAGGGAAAAATCTGCCCCCATGATCTAATTGCTTTCCACCAGGTATCTTTTTCAACATTGGGAATTACAATGTGACATAAGATTAGGTGGGAACGTACAGCCAAATTATAACAGGTATTTTACCTAAAAAATTGAATTCTCAGTTTTTTTTTTAAACATTAAATGACGTGTTTGAAAGGGGTTCATTTTTTCATGTCAATAGTCAGCTGGAGGTGAGGGGTGACCACCTCTCCTGAAGGGGCCTGTGTGCTCCAGGTCCCCAAGAGGCTGACCTGGCCACTCACATGACCTAGTTGAGCATGGCATCTGAATCTAAGATGATGTCACGAAGAACAAGCATTCTAAACATATCTATCAGGTAGGGCAGCATGAGAAGCTGAGGGTGTAGGCTCTCTTTTCTCACAGGAGCTAACAAAGTGGAGGAGCCTCAGTGGCACTCTTGGGTTCTCACTCCTTGCTGCTCTTGAAAAAAAGAACATCTAACGAGACTGTCCCTTCTGGTGTGCACCATCAGTAGAGTACTTAGAATCCAGGTCACATCAGGAAAGCTCCGTGTTCGGGAAAGGGCCTTGAAGCAGAATGACCTCCCTCCCTCCTTCCTCCCTAGTTTGGAGATCCAGCCATCATGAAGCCAGGGAATGTAATGGAACAAATGACAGGCAGGTGGTAAACATAACACGAACAGCCACATCCACCCCATGCGTTATGAGTCAGCAAGAGCTTCTACAATCATCTCCCCACTGCCTGTCCCATTTTACAGATATGGAAACTAAGACTTAGTGATCCCAGAGTGACAAGGCTGTAGAAACAGGAACAGAATCAGAACAGCCTCTATCTTCTGTTGCAAGGCCTGCACTTCTGCACTCACAGTTGGTGGCAGACACAATGGACCAGTGTTTACCCTGACCAGATGGGGATCAGTGAGAGAACACAGGAATGTGTCCCTAGGGGAAAAGGTGAGTTCTTTAGCTCCAGGAGAAGAGCAAAGAAGAAAGATGAAGGCAATAACTGCCCTGGAGAGTAAAACTCCAGCCCTGTTTCAGTCTTGTGTCAAGGAAGGAGGATTAAAAACAGCAAAATTGTGCAGATCAATTCACTTGACAGCAGTTCAACATTCCAGTTAAAATTTTCTTTAAAGAGCAAATCTCTGCATGTCAAAAAGGAGGAGAGGGCCAGAAAAGCAGAACTGCGACTGTATAGCACAGTGGCTCAGAAATGAAGAGGCAGGCACTGCCGCACCAGGGTGATCACTCAAGGGTGTGATTGGAGAAGAACAAGAGCAGCAGAGTGTTTTGATAGACATGGCACCAAGGAGAGAGAGGAGTGACAGCTGACAGCCTGTTGACAAGCCTGAGAAGGCAGGTCCACAGAATGGAGTCACCACTGACAAGAAACATGCTCAGAATGTCTTCTGGCTTCTCCCTCGCTTTCTAACACTGGTGTTTTTGTGCAAGTAAAAATAAGATTTTCTCCTTTACAGCCTCTCTGCCCAAGCCAGACTACCCTGTGTGCTGCCTCTCGACACATCTGATAGCCTGTCTTCTCCAAGCCTGCCTCCCCCAGAATTTCTTCTCCTCGTCTGTCCGCTTGCATCTCCCCATTAATTTTAGCACCTCTCCAAGCCACCTTTTTCTGCAATGACATTTTCTTCCAGATGTCTTATCAGGAGTCTAAAATTTTGCATTATTGCCGTTATTCACTAAATGTAACTGAACCTGCTCTACTAACACTAATACAAACAGTTAACACTAAAATAGTATCCTACTGGTCTTACATATATTAACTCATTTAATCTTTGACCACAACTCTGTGAAGCAGGGACTATGACTAACTGCATTTAACAGGTGAAAAACTAAGGCAAACAGAGCATAGGTGATTTGTCCAAGGCCAGCCAGGTGGTAAGTGATGGTATGTATGTCAGTCTGCTGGGGCTGCCACAATAAAATAGCACAGACTGTGTGCTTAAATGACAGACACTTATTTTCTCATTGTCCAGGGACTAGAAATCCAAGATCAAGATGCCATCAGAGTTGGTTTCTGGTGAGGGCTTTCTTCTTGGCTTCTAGATGGCTGTCTTCTCATTGTGTCCTCACATGGCCTGTCCTCTGTGCCCATGTGGAAAGAAAGAAAGATCTGGTATCCCTCTTCTGAAAAGGACACCAGCCCTATTGGATTAGGGATCCACCCTTATGACCTCATTTAAACTTAATCTCTTCCCTAAAGGCTCTATCTCTAAATACAGTGATATTGGGGGTTAGGGCTTCAACATACGAATTTTGGAGGAACACAATTCAGTCCATAACAGTATGGAATTATTTTTTTTTTAATTCATTGATTCATTTACTGAGCACCTAAGAATTGCCACCCTTAGGTTAAATGGCTGGAGACACAGCAGTGAAAAAGGGAAATATTGGCTTTGTTGTTCTTAGGGAATTTTTTTTTTTTTTTTGAGATGACGTCTGCCTTTGTCTTCCAGGTTGGAGTGTAGTGGCATGATCTCAGCTCACTGCAACCTCCGCAACTTCTGCCTCCCAGGTTCAAGTGATTCTCCTGCCTCAGCTTCCTGAGTAGCTGGGATTACAGGCATATACTACCACGCCTGGCTAATTTTTTTGTATTTATAGTAGAGACAAGGTTTCACCATGTTGGCAGGCTGGTCTCAAACTCCTGACCGCAAGGATCCACCCACCTCATCCTCCTCAAGTGCTGGGATTACAGGCGTGAGCAACCATGCCTGGTTTAGGAATTTAAGTCTAGAGAGAGGGTAGTAGCAGGCCAGTAACATGTAAACACATCAATCAGCTGGATAATTCGGACAGTGGTAAGTGCTACGAGATCATAGAGTGTGTGACTGGGACTGTTTTGTCCAAGCATGTGCGGAACCAGGGAAAGAGCTTCCCAGGCAGAACAAAGGGCAAAGGCCTTCAGGCGGATCAAAGTTCGAAGGCCTTGAGGCAGAAACATGTAGCATATTAGAACAGAGGAAAGCTGGTTTGGCTGAGTCAAGGAGAGAGTGGAAGAAGATCTTGGAAAGGAAGCAGGCAACAGGTCATAGAATGGTTTTTTAGGCTACAAGAGGGAGTTTATATTTATTCTAAAAGCAATGGCCAGCCACAAGAGTTTGCAATCTGATCAATGCTTTTAAAAGACCCCTGGAGCAGTGTAAAGATACCCATAGCAATGTAAGAGTGCAAATAGGGACCCCAGTGAGGAGGCTCCTTATTCGTTCACTTAGAAAATATTTAAGGAGTACCTACCTGCCACGTAAGGTGCTGAGACCCACTCTCAGGGAGCACAGAGCCTCCTGGGTTGCCAGAGGTGACCTCACCTGCCATATGTGCTCCCAGTGCAGGATACTTCTAATCTTCCACTGAAATGTCACGTGAATCAAGACATTCCTGAGATCTAAACTTTGTGGTCCAGGCTATAAGTGGGGAAGGAGTTCAGAAGAAAGAAAAGGCTGGCCAGGTGAGAGCCTGACTGTGGCCATGGCATCTTTGAAGATGTGGAACTCAATCCTGGCATTCAAAGACAAACATAGGAGAGAAGCAGCTGCCTTTCGTCCAATGGCTGCAGAACCATGTCTAAACACCTCCACATGTACATGTGCATTTATAAACAATACTTCAGGCTGAGCGCCAGCTCATGCCTGGAATTCAGCACTTTGGGAGGCAGAGATAGGAGGATTGCTTGAGGCCAGGAGCTCCATATCAGCCTGGGCAATGCAGTGAGACCCCTGTCTTTACAAAAAAAAAAAAAAAAAAAAAAAAAAGCTGCGTGTGGTGGTGCACACCTGTAATCCTAGCTACTCAAGAGGCTGAGGTAGAAAGATTACTTGGGCCCAGGCGTCTGAGGCTGCTGGGAGCTATGATTGCACTACCACACTCCATCCTGGGTAACAAAGCAAGGCCCTATCTAAAAAAAAATTTTTTTTTAGAAGAACGCATCATACTCTTAGAGTACTTTCAAATATAACTACGTAGTCTTATGAAAATACACACAACAGATGTTCTGGTTCTTTATGTTTTCCATCTGAATAAATACAATGCTCCTTCAGTTTAAACCCAACTAGGAAACCTGTACCACAGTGCTGCCTGACTCTATGCTTCCCCTTCTACTCTTAGTCGAGTGGCTGGGGAATGCCTTGACGTACAGGCAGGGTCGAGGGGGAGAAATGCACAGACATAGCACACAGCTAGAAGGCAGACATGGCAGGACCTGCCCTTGGATTGAGTATGAGGGAAAGGGGAATCCAGGATGACTACAAGATCTACAGAGGACAAAGGAAATACACATTGAGGGGGAATGGAAACAATGAAGATCTAGCACTAGCTTAGCTACTGAGAGGCTGTTTGATTCTAGGCATTTCCCTCTCCAGATCTGTTTCTCATCAGGAAAATGACACCATTAAAACTCAATAACTGGCTGGGCACGGTGGCTCACGCCTGTAATCCCAGCACTTTGGGAGGCTGAGGTGGGCAGATCATTTAAGGTCAAGAATTTCAGACCAGTCTAGCCAACATGGTGACTAAAATAAAAATAATAAATAAAAAATTACTCTCTACTAAAAATAAAAATTAGGGTCAGGCACGGTGGCTCATGCCTGGCAGATCATGAGTTCAGGAGATTGAGACCATCCTGGCTAACACAGTGAAACCCCATCTCTACTAAAAATATAAAAAATTAGCTGGGTGTGGTGGCACGCACCTGTAGTCCCTACTTGGGAGGCTGAGGCAGGAGCATCGCTTGAACCTGGGAGTTGGAGGTTGCAGTGAACAGAGACAGAGCCATTGCACTCCAGCCTCGGCAGAGTGTCAAAAAAAAAAAAGAGTTAGCTGGGCATGGTGGTGGGCGCCTGTAATCCCAGCTACTCATGAGGCTAAGGTGGGAGGATCTCTTGAACCTAGGAGGCAGAGGTTGCAGTGAGCCAAGATTGTGACACTGCTCTCTAGCCTAGACAACAGAAAAAGACTCCATCTCAAAACAAAAACAAACAAAAAAAACTCAATAACTAAATCATATATGTTATAATACTTAATATCTATGAAAATTTATAAAATGAGGTGACAAACATTTGTATAACCACCACTAAGCATAAGACATACTGCACGCCAATGGGATTGAAGACCCCATGTGTACCCATTTCTATGGCACTCCTCCCCTCCTGCCCCACCCCAGATAGAACGATAGTACCATGCTACTAAATCTGGCATTTATCAGCTTAAGTGCCCTCTTAAGATTTAATAATACTTCTGTTAATTTTATGATTTGACCAGACCTCTTAATTTTTTTGGTGTAACTGATTTGTAGTTGACAGAAATCTTCCATACGTACCATCTCATTTTGATTTTCACCAAAATCCTATGAGGATATGCTGAGCTTGGAAAGATTATCTCCAGCTTTTCATATGAGCAAAGTGAAGTTCAGGGTGTGGTATGTTGTAACACTTAGCATCTTGACCGTGTTTCATCATATTTCATGCCTTGCTTTCCATTGCTAGTTGTTTTTTCATGTACATTTGTATCTATAACTAGACTGTAAGTTCTTGAGAGCAGTGATCTCTCTCCTTAAGCTGTGGTCAGTGTGGCAAGATTACAGGGCTCAGGCTTCAGTATAAAATAAATAAGTAAGCAAATAATAAATACCTAGTGATGAGGGAAAAGTCACCCATGGGATGGGGAAGCTTCTGAGGCCTGAGGTAACAAGATAAGGGATGTAGAAATTGGACCTAAAGAGAGGGATAAGACACGGGATGCCTGACAAAGTATGACAGAGCTCCATGGACTGGAACCCACAACACAGCATGCTGGGCACAATTTTGCTTTTATAGGTCATGGCCCTGATGTTTGAAAAGGCAAAACAAGGAAGTTTTCAGGAGAGTTGTAGGAAAGCAGAAGGGTTATCCAGTTCATTTGTTGCCATAATCCTGGCATTTCTGCAAACACAACATACATCATGATGTGTAATGGGATCATATTTCTGCATACATACATCATGATGTGTAATGGGATCATATTACAGAAAAAAAAATATAGTGCCATTAAAGGCATGACCCTTTAGGAATATTTCAGATTCACACATTTAGGACTAGGGAGCTTTAAGGAAAGGGTATTAAAGACAGCCATGACCTTTAAAAATGTATCGCACTCAAAGCTGGAGTGGATCTCTTTTGTTCCATAGACTTCTCTGAGCCTCTCAACCCAACCATAGGGAAATGAGAACTTCTTTCAAGCCACCAATCAGCTCCCATAGCTGGAGTTTCCTTGAGAAGGTCTCCCTATTTCAGGTTTGTTTTGTCACATGTCGGGTATCCTTAAGGAAAAATAAAATGTGCTGGTCTTAATTATTTCAATTTCTTAGTCAGACTTACATGGAGCACATTAATATGTCAGTTAATTTCTGCTTCTGTAAAACTAGGACTGTGAAAGTCCTAGGTAAAAAAAAAAACTAGGACTTAAAAAGATACTCCAGCTTTCTCAACTGTTTTTCATAAAGAAGAATCATCATGACTGTGAAGACCACTGGGATTCGTGGAATAAATCCATAAATGTATAACCCAAACAGATTAACTAAATGAAGCTTCCCTCAGGCATGAGTGGCTCGGTTGGGCTCTAGGTATAAAATGTGTAACCACAACACCCACAGAGTGGATATTCTTTCAAGTGAAAGAGACAGGGTAAGGAAGGACTCTAGGGTTAGAGCCTTCCCTGGGCAGTGCTGTTCATTGCATACACAAATAATAATGACAATTGCTAATATTGAGTGTGGAATGCTTTATCCGCACCTTGTCATTCACGCTTTCTTACAAATAATGGAGCATTATTCCTTTTATTTCTTCTTCTCTTAGAGATAAGACAACAGAAACCCACAGTGGTTAGTAACTTACTCTATCACCCAATGAGCAAATGGGGGAGCCAGGCTTCAAACCCAGGCATGTCTTGCCTCCTGAGCCCCACCTCCTAAGCGTGTTTCCATCTTATCTTCCACCAAGGCTCTCCTGTTCCACAGCATGACCTGGGCTCTGAACTGTTTCTCTACTAGCCATCTGAGGATCAGTTTGCACCAATTCAGCCACCAATTCAATACTAACAGGCTGCTGGAGACGGGGGTTATTAGATTACCATCTAAGAGCAAAACAAAATCAGTATAAAATCTTAGCCTTATTAGCATGGGACTCCGTCTCCTCAGGTAGCGGGTCTTCACCATTGATTTTTTATTAGATGCACCAGTTAAATTTCAGTTTCTCAAATAGCAACACCTGGAGTGATGCTAACAATTAGTTTGCCTCAAGTCCAAGGACAAAACAAACTCTTCAGTGTCCTACTCACTCCTTAGCTCCAAAGTAAACAAGTCTTTCTGCTACTAGTACTGGATTAAGCTTCATAACATTGTCCAGGTGAAAGTACTTAGGGCTAGAGGCCTGTGTAGATGTTTGTAAAGAGGGAGATGCGTTGGCAGATTAATTCTATTCTGTGGGCTTGTTCTATTTTCTGGAAGATCTCAAGTATGACAAAATCGCTCCAACGAGTTATTGTTCATCAACATTTGTCATAAATGTTAGAAATCTTGGCATCATTTATCTCTATCTCAATCTCATCTCTATATTTATAATTTACTTATGTATTTAAAAAGAAATACCGTGGTCTAATGGAAAGCATCTGAGATCTTGTGGTTCCCAACCTTTTGGAGTTTGATAATCAACAACACAATGTTCTGAAACCTTTTAGGGTTCGCTATTCAATAACAAAACAAACAAACAAAAAAGGTAAAACAACTATAAATAAAACCTATCTAGCTGATTTAAATTATAGAGCTCATGCAGCTTGAGCAAACCCTCTTCCTGTAGCCATGGTGTGATTCCTCTTGATTGAGAATCGAGTTTCTGGGCTATTTCTCAGAGAATGAAATTACAAAACACAAGACAGCAGATTTTTAAAAAATTGTCACCAGGTATCCCTGCTGGATATCAAGTGACTAGGTCAGAAACTCAGTTGGAAACTCTGCTTAAAGAAGAGCAGAACAAATCCCCCTTGCCTGCGAGGCCAAACAGAGCATTGTTTTAGTTCCGTCGGAGATAATGACAATGGAATAGAACACTGTCCCGGGTAATGGTCTCCCGCTGGTAGGGAAATGCGGAGGCGAAAACAAACAAGAGGCTGAACTGCTACCTTCTCTTTAAAGCAAGAACTGTTGATCCAGGAACTGACTACCTCCTAGCAGCTTCCGTTTGGTTGTATAAGTCTTAAATTTGGAGGTCCTCCGGGTTAGGGTGTCAATGGTAAGTAGGGGGCAGGGACAGTGGTTAAGAGAGCTGCTAGCTCTACTGTTTCTGAACTGTTGGCTTCAGAGATAGGCTTAGGGGACCATTTTGAATTTCAACAGCCACTGGACAAAACAGGCTGTCCATGAAAACACAATCACCACATCATGCTTGGCTCCCAGCTGAGATCTCCCTGCTGCCATATCCCACCCTCATGCCACCCATTTATGACTGCCGATTAGACGGATAGATAGTTGTTGTATTGGTAACATTCTACATTTCTTGAAGAGAAAACCTTTATAAAATAAAGAAGAATAAAGCCAATAATCCATTCGTTTCACATAGAAAGTCAGCACTTCCCGATTTTTCTCCCTTGAAAGATAATACAATATGTAGAGAACGTCTAATGTGTCTCTAAAAACAAGATTTAAATCAGAGATCAAAAGTGGGTAGTGATTTAAAATTCTAAATTTTGGAAAAATAGCAACTCTCTTTTTATTTTTGAAACAAAAACAAATGAAAAATTCGGGGCCAAAATCGTCCTTCTGCCAACTGGGGCTTCTGTAGAACACACAGCTCAGACTCCACCACACAGATGGAAAATAGTCCGAATGCACACTGGCAGTATTCTTTCATTCCACAAACTTCTACAATTTCCATTAAAGCAGCATGGCATTCAAAAGTTGAGGTCCAATTCATGTTTGCTGTCAATGAGACATTTTGCAAGTGTATTTTTTTTCCTTGGGAAAAAATTTTGAATTGGGTAAAACAAATGGAGGTGGATATTTAAAAAAAAAAAAAATTATTCACTTGGACTGGTGATTGACTTGCTTAGAATTCTCTGGGCCAGCATTTCATTTCCTGATGGCTGCCATTTCCCCTCCCATTCCAAGTTCTCTCTACTTGGGGCTGACACAGGATATGGAAATACTAATATGGCTGCTACCATTCCCTTCATGTATTTCAGCAAGAGAATTATTTCATATCAGTGCCCAGTGTCCCTCCAACTTTTCCATTTCCTCTAAGTTCAGGTTTCCCTACAAAGAAGAATGCCAGATCGATTGTTAGTAAGAGGGACTAATAAGCATTTGGGGCCAGACACACAACTTTTCGATGGCATGCATCACCACTGTACATGTTTCATGATGTCACTGGCAAAAGAGGATCCTGGCCTGAATACCCACTGGAAAGAGGCAATTTATATTTTTATTACAGTCATTAATTTGATGTTTCTAATTTAAAAACAGTCATTTGGAAAAAACTCAATGATGACACACAAAAAATGTTTTTGCCCTGTTACCTGTATGTGATTATCTCCATTTTCTCCCTCATCTTTCTGGCTTGATGTGGATTCTCTGGTTAAATGCAAGTCCAGTAGGTAATAAAGGGCATCAGTTACTTCTGAAAGTGCTTTGGCAATGTGGTCACTAATGTAAATAACCATCACAGAGATCTCAGGTGGCAGAGAGAATAAATGGGAGCATAATAAGCAAAGAGAACTAGGGTAGGGACAATGTTAAGGGGGTGGGGGGTAAAAACTAGGTGGAAACAGAAAAACTCTTTAATGTGGGTGCTAAGGAACAAGATCAAAGTATAAGAATTTGGATTAGGCAGGATCAGTTCAAGTTGTTAATAAAAATATGGGAAACAGTTCTCGGGTCAGTCTCCAGGTATTCAGAGCTGGCCAAACACAATGAGAAATGGAAAAGGGGTGATAATTAGTAATAAATATAAAGGTGCATAGACACTTTGGGCAATTCCGATCTTAACACCTTCTCCTCAATATTGCAGTGCTTCGTGCAAAATGAAGGACTGCTTAGAATTTTGTCTTCAGCCTTCATGAATCTGGTCAGGAGTTTCTGCATCTTCTTCACCTTGTCAGCATGCCCAAAATATTTAATGGGATGACCACTCACTCAGTAGGCATGGGATGCCTAAGCCTGTATCATTTCAGCATTTGCCCTAAAGCAGAGTTCTCCGGGAATGCAAAATTTCCCACATGAGAACTTCTGTTTCAACAAGAGTAAGGTTCAGGGCACACAGGGAAGCGCCCAGTGCAAAGAATCTGGCAGGAAAATGGATGGTTGTGAAGACTGGGCTCCAACTCCTTTTTAAAAAGAGTTCCAGGAACATGTTTACTGTGCGATTTCTCCAAGAGAAAGTTCATGGGAACCATTTTCAAGTTTCAGGAAAGTCTATTTGGTAAGGTAGGAAGTTTGCAAGTTCAGAAACTATTTTTTTTTTAACAGAAACAAATTTCAATCACTTTAATAAACACTTTAAAAGCAATTTATGATAACTGTAGCCTTCCAATGACTAAGGCTACACTGAACTTTCCAAGTCGAAACATTCATCCCTTGTATTCAGGAAAAGTCCTCTCAACAATTTTGAAAAATATTAAAAACATGAAAGCAATTGTAAAATCACTTTCACCTGTGCAATATCCTTTTTCATGAATGTCTCCAATTACATAGCTAGGGTTACAGATTTTTACAAACACAGTTTCATTTTTGATAGTTATGTAGCTGTAATTTCAGGCTATTTCACTCTATTGAAAAGTACGGGGGCTGCCTTTGCCCTCTCTTCCTCATGTCGTTTAAGTCATCCAAGAAAACATCAAGAAATTAAATAAGAAGGGAAAACAAGAGGTAGAGATCGCATTCCTAAGACTGGAATCCACCCCATCAGAAGAACCAAGTTTGTAACAGTTGGGGTTACCTCCCTGCTCCGTCTTCCATCTGTGCAATGGGCTAACGTCCCTGTGCTGGGGGTGTCTGGGGAGGATGGGGACGTCCTCGGCGCCGCAGAGGTGCTAGGAAAACAGCCAGCTGTCTCCTGACTCAGAATTTTTGAAAGCTTTGGTGCCTCTCTGAGAAAGCCGATCCATATCCACCCGGTATCAATTTGCCTACTAGAAGCGGCAGGATAAGCACACAGTTTCGGGCAGTGCTTACATTTTGGGTTTATTGGCTTGATGCTGTTGTTTGGGGCGCTCTCAGCCACAAACTGCAGAAGAGTGGGGGCGGGGGACAAGGTGGGGAGGAAAGGGTGGGCGAAGGAGCCGAGAATGAGACCAGCAGGAGGGTGGAAACTCCGGGAGGGAGAGGAAACGCAGAAGGCGACGTACAGTCCGGCGAATGACCGGCAAGGTAGGGGATCCGAGCCGCGTCCGGGGGAGAGCGGCCGAGCTGGGTCCCTTCGCCCTGCCCGGAATCCCGGCCCCGTTCAGCCACACGCAGGTGCCCGTGCCCCCTCCAGGAGGTGGGAGTCGCCGAGACTCTGCGCTCCGCCCGCCTCCTCCGGCCGTCCCGGCCTGGGATCCGCACCCGGAGGGGCTGAACCGAGGCGGACGCGGCCCCGGGTCGGTGGCTTGCCGGGCCGGGTGGGTGGATGCGATTTTCTGGCGGTGGAGTTTGCAGGAGGGGAGGAGATAGCGCCACCCGGGGCCTCCCTTAGCACAGCGGGCCGGGCGGGGTTCGGGGGCCGGAGTGAGGGTGCGGGTCGGGCTCTGAGTTCTGCTTCAAGCAGGCGGCGGCGGGGCGCGAAATGCAATCGCGTGGGCCCCGCCTGCCCCCTCGCTCCTGTCTTTCCTCGACGCTCTGGAGGCGTCCTCCAGCCCCCTAGTCGCGATGCTCTCGGGTCCCCGGCGTGGACCCGCACGTGGGTCCGGGAGTCGAGTGGAGAGGAAGGCGTGTTGAGCGCCTCAACTTCCTGCGCCGACGGCTGGGGACGCGGAGAACCCTCCCGGAGCCGGGGTCCCCGCCTGCCGGGCAACCTCACCCTGCGTCTGGCCGGGCCTGGGGTCGCCAAGGAGGGGGCCGGGCTCGGACTCGGCAGCGGCTGCACTCTCACAGAGCCCAGACAGGCCTTCTCGCCTTTTCCTTTCCTGGCCGGGGCCCTAAACTCCGGGAACTCGCGAAGGGGGGGCCTGGAAGACAAAAGCGACAGCCTAAGCTGTCCCGCCCGCTGCGCCCGAGGAGCGTCCCGGCGACGCTGTGGGTCCGGGGGGGTGTCGCGTCCCCCAGCACCTTGTGGGGAGGGTGCCAGGCTGGGCCTGTAGACAGTTCCACCGCTGCCTGTCATTTCTCCTTCATTTTGCACTGGGGGGGCCGCCCCTCCCCTCGGAGAAAGAGGCCGCGCCTGCACCCAAAGGTAACCGTCGGGTGATCCCGGGAGCGGGGCTGTCTGGCCTGGGTGCGACACTCGGGACGGGGAGTTAGAGATTTCTGTTGCATCCGAGAAACACGGCAGCGTCAAAGAGAAAAAGCTTCCAGTGGGACTGGGCCTAATGCTATTTTTATTTAAGTCTCAAATTGTCTAGTTTGCCATTTTGCTTCTATTTTTAAAAACTATTTCTCAGTGGCATGGGAGTGGAGATCAGAGATGACGGATGGGTATCCATATGTCGGTGTCAAGTGTGCCTTCGTGTCTGTCGTTCCTTGGGCAGTTGTCCCAGTATGGCCCACATAAAGTATCTTCTTCCAAGGAAGCCTTGCAATAAAATGGGATATTTTTATTGGGACTGTTCTATGTCCAAGAAGGTCGGCAGCCGCGCCAGGCTGACCCAATGATTAAAGGGGGTCATTTCCTACAATAAGATAGAGTCAATGCAGAACCCACAAGCTCATTGATTTCCATCCCTGTGTAGTCAGCTTGTTCGCTCTCTCCTCAGATTATGACAATAGTGGTAATAATAATAACCAGGACACAAATAACTCTTGAGAAGTCATTTGTAACTATCTCTTCTTGGAGGTAAGAAACACGCATATGCACCCACACCCACCCACCCCTGTGGACTTCTGGTTTATTTTTGTCAGAGAAACTCAGAATTGCTTGAGGTGTGTGTTTTTTTCTTAAATGATCTATTTACAGGCTTGCTAATACCTCCCCAGAAATCCTGTTTATCAGCCCGATAGTTGTGACAGAGTTAGAAAACCAGTTTAAACTGTTAATCGGCCACAAAAAGGGCCCTAGATTGATGCCTTTCACTTACCTTTGAAAGGCTATACAAGCGACGCCATACATTGGGATGAAATTAGCGACAAAATCATTACCTTGACTTCCCACAATAAAGACAACCTTAAAAAGGGGCTATGGATGGTTTCAAATTACATAACGGTGGTTTATATGTTCTTCCTCTGCGCTCACAGAAAGCAATTTTAGTGAATTTTATAAAAGAACAAACGGCCATAGCATTCACACACATTTATTTATTGCAGAGCACTGTTAGAGAGAGGAAATAAAAAAAAAAAAACAAACCCCAAAACAAAAATCCCAGCAAAAGGAGGCCAAATCCAAAGAGAGTATGTCCGGTTTCTGTTTCACCAAGCTCCTGGGCTCGCGTTCGGCCCCAGAGCTCGGAGTGCTAGGTCTCTTTTCCCCGGACGGGACAGGGAGTGGAGTTCGTAGCCTCTTGGGTGGGAAAAGTCCGCAAACGTCACCGGGTCCCATCTGCTCACTGCTTCTGCAGATTTTAAACCTGGACGCAGCCTCCTCTAGGATAGAAAGGCATTTCCCAAACAAAACCGATTCCGGGGTGCAGTGGGCCTGGCGCTGGATCCTGGAGAGAAGGATCAGCCCCCCCTTCGCGCCTATACTTTTGGGATGGCTCCTACTTGGGCGGCGGTGGGCCTCCGCCTTCTCTGCCTTCTATCAGACCTTTCCTCGGACGGATTTCTACCTAAGTCCGGAAGACGATCAAATGCAGGCGGTCCACCTCCAGCGCTTTTTTTTTTTTTTTTTCCTCAAAGGCGTCGCCTGCATTTTCGGGGACTCCAGCCCAGGCTGAAAGAGTCCCCTCAAATCTCTATTCTTGAGGTTGCTCACACGGCCTGCAAAAACCCGACGGGGCACTCCGCCACCCCACCTTACGCTTCCCTAGGGCCAACTCAGTGGTCGAAAACCAACCCGGTGGTAGCTGCCTTGACCAAGCAGCCAGCCAGGGCGCGCGCACCGACGGCAACGAGCGGAAGGAGAGGACCGTGCTCCCTTTCGCACATTACGGGATAAGGGGGCTTTTGGCATCAGGGCGCTCTGGGAGGAACTTTGCAGCGGATTTGAGAGACGGAGGGAATTCAGCAAATGTGCTGCCCAGGGCTGCCAGCTGGAGCTCGGCCGATTCGCTGCGCAGCACTGCCCCCTGGTATCCGGCGCCGAAACTGCCCCTCCCAGCTGCAGGGTTCCTCCTTGGGCTGCGCGGGAGAGATTTTTTTTTTCTCCTTTCCTAGGTACACGCCTGGACAGAGAAGCTGTCCGGGCGGCCTCAAGAAGGCCCCCAAGCCGTACTCAGAGCCTTTCTCCCTCCTCCTTAAGCTCTCGCTTCCCCAAAGAGGACCTTGACTTCTGTCGGCCTCAGCCAAGTCCCCAGTATAGTCCGCACCCCTTCTTGACTCCGGCACCCACGTCCAGGCTGACATCTACCGGGGAAGGGGCTGGAGACCCAGGGAGACCTCGACTACAGGCCCGGGCAAACCGAAGGCAGAGAAATGTGTTCAGAGAGACTCATTTGGAGCTGAGACTGTTCATTCTTTAAGGAACACCAGCTTCCAGGGCATCTTTCGTTGGCATCTGGACTTTCCAGAGAAGAAAGGAAGTGGGTGTCAGGGCTAGCCTCTCCTCGCATCCCAGGCTGGAGAGGTGCTGAGGTCCTTAGTCACGTAGTCCAAGGGCGCCTGAGAGATGGGGTCAAACTTGGCAGAAGCCTGAGCACCGAGGCGCGATCCACAGGGGCGCGGACAGGGCCGGGCTCAGAGCCCCCCTCTGTCAGCCCAGCCCGCCCTTTCCAAACATACTTGTCTGGCACAGGCTTCTATGGGTGCCGGGAGAAAGACTGCCGTAGGGGGCACAGGGTCCTCGACCCCAGGACATGCTTGGCCTTTCCCACTCCAACTGGATGGGACACCAGGCTTTGGGACTAAGCTTGACAGAGAGATAGGAAGGAAGAGGGGCCGGTTGCGGAGCCAGAATGGGTTGGGGTCCCAGTTTGGCCACCCTCTGACTGTGTGACCTTGAGTGCGTGACTTCGCCTCTCTGGGCACCAGTTTTCTTTCTTTCTTTTTTTTTTTTCCAGGAATTGTGTGAGGATTGAGGTAACGTCCTTAGGATGCCCTCATGTGTTCAGCCAAGATCGCCCTTGATGGTTGCCGGCGTTCGCTGCAGGAAACCCCCAGGAATCAGCTTGCAGGGTGGGTGCCAGCCGTACTGCAGGGAGGCATCCCGGCCTCCGGGTTTCAGGAGGGGCAGAAACAGCGCAGTGACCTCAGCCCTGAGCGCTGAGTGCTGGAGGCCCCGACACTCCTGGGTTCTCTTCTGCCAGGATGTAGACTACCGGCGTGCGCACGGCTTCACACACCTCTGCCGTGGGAAGTGAGTCACCTTCGCTTATGATTGCTTTTGGCCAGGCCAGCTGCAAGAACACTGGGCCTCACAGCTGCCACGTCCCCAGCCTTAACCTGCGTCAGGCACCGTGCTAAGAACTATGCACCCGCAATCCCACTCCTTCACCACAATCCCGACAGAAGTCGTTAAGTTTTTAAACCTCCATTTTAAAGAGCAGGAAACAGGCTCAGAGAGGTTAACTTCCCTAAAGATCACACAGCTGGTAGGTGGGAGAGCGGGGACTTGAACCGAATCTTCCTTCGAGGCCAAGCGCTAAAGCACTAGGGTGGCATTAGAGAGCCAAGCTCTGCCGTTCGGTTTCCAGTCACGCTGCACTCTCTGAGCCGCAATTCTGTCTCCTGCGTTGGCACTGGCAGAAGTCGAGACCGGCTCCTGGGAATCGCGGGCCGTGGCGCGCACTTCCACGCACCAGCTCGTTCCCGAGACTCAGCGCTTGTTCTAAGACCCTCTTGTCGAGTCCCCTTAATCCAGGCGCCCGGCCCGTGTGGTGCTCACATCAGACTTACCCACCCGAGCACCACGGCGGGCGGGCGCCTGGACCAAGGTCCCGGAAGGAACCCCTCATCCTCCTCTCGCGAGGCTCAGCTCAGCGGTCAGGGAGGAGCCAGTTAAGAAGTCGCGGTCGAAGCCTTGACAGCTGGGTCTGGGGGAGGCAATGGAAGGAGAAGAGCACGGAGGAAGGATATCTCCGGACACCAGCTCCCTGACACCCCGTCGATGTCCTCGCTGCCCAGGGGCTCCCTTGCTGCCCCATCCTAAAAGGAAGCTGTCGCGGCCCCGGACACGGTAACTAAAAGGCCGCCAGGGGCGGAGAGGGCAATGAGTGGGTGTGGACTTGGGGTTTCCGAGCCAGCTGCTCCCTAGAGCCGTTGGTGAGCTGGTCAGCCAGCGGGTATGTCACGAATGACCACTGCGTGCTGGGCCCTGCGCTCAGCCCTTTCGTCCTCCCCGGGGCTGAGCCGAAGGTGCCCCAACACTGGTCCCAGGGAGCTTGGAGACACGGCGCGTGGGCGGCGCTGTCCGGCCTGGTCGCTTTCCACGCACGCCTCGCTCGGCGGCTCTGCCCGGGGGCGCCCCCTGGCTGCAGTAAGCAGCGCGCACGCCGCGCCCTCGGGGCTCCGTCCCCGCTCGCTCCCGCGCCTCGCGCGGCCCGGCCCGCAACCTCAGCCCCGGAGACCCGTCCGAAGGTCTCTCGAGCTTTCCGTGAGCAGCCAGGGCGCGCGGCTGGCCAGAGCCCCACCACGTTCCCCAGCAACAGGCCCGGCTGTCCCTGATCGGCGAGCGCGGATGCCGGGTCACCTCCCTCCCTCTGCCGGGTTCCAGCCCGACGCCAGGCCGCTGGGGACAAGCGCTGTGCTTCAGAAGAGGTGAAAAGCTCCAAACAAATAAAAACCCAAAGCCCACTCAAGTTCAGGGGTGGAGAACTGTGTGCTTCCGAACTTTAAAAAGATCTCCGGGACTCCCAACCACTACAAACACACTCCTGTCCCCCGCCCGACACCATCTCACCCCCACGCACCCCATCCCACCCCATGCACCCCACCCACCCCACCCACCCCACACCGCATCCTATGAACTGGAACCGCGAATGCGCCGCAACCTTCTCGACTGTCACATGTGTGTCCCCGATGCCATCTGCCCACATCTGTGTGTGAAGCAAACCCCACTGGCAGGGGCGATGGAGAGAGATGGCTCCTCTGAACCAGAATTAGGAGGAAAATGCCGCTGAGGGCTTTTCAAAAACCCGACAGGCAAGCGGGGAAACCTGCGTTGACAGACCTGCTGGGCTCTGAGTTCTAGCCCCATGCACTGCACCGAGCTAATTCTCCCGGCGACTCCCTGAGCGGTTATTACCACGTAATAATTGTTGAGGACACTGAGGGCTAAGAGGAGTTAATTAACGTGCCCCCAGTTACAGAGTTGGAAGTCAGGGATAGATCTTAACTGGTGGGGCTGTTCCGAGGGCCTGTGAGACTCGACTTGGTTTCAGCCCAGAGCCCAACACAGCGCCAGTAGAGAAAGTATTGGATACTTTTTTGCCTGCTAATGCGGCGGTAGGAAGTTCGATTACATCTTTGATGACTCAGATTTCTGAAGCAACCTCATACAACTTCCAATTCTGGGGTAAAATATAATTGTGAAATTCTATGGGATTTGGAGATGAAGGGGTGGACCCTTGAAACATAACCCAGAACTTACTTGTTCTGGAAAAAAAATTTTATGGAAAATTTCCAACACATACAAAAGAAAAGAGACTATTAGAATGAACTCTCATGTGTCCGTCCCCAACCTCCAAATAACGAAGGCCAATCTATTTCACAGCCAATCTATTTTCTTCTCTCCTGCCCATGGATTCTGCCTCCTCCACTCTCAAAACACACACACACTACTTTCCCCATTCACACAGATTGTTTGGAAGTAAAACCTAGACATTGCCACATTTAATCTGCAAGCATTTTCAGCATGCATTGTCAAGAGACAACTGCAATACCAAAAGTACAAGAGCATCAACGCAACCACAATACCGAGATACACCCAGAAACTTCACATTCCTAAACACCCTGGAGTATCCAGTTGGCTGAAGCTTTATTTTAACCAAAATTCCTGGTTACAGCTTGGTTTTCACTGAGTTTCAGCTCTAGGGCCAGAATGACCTGAGTTTGGACCTTGATTTTCTTTCTTTCTTTCTTTTTTCACTTATTAGCTGAATGACTCGGGGACATGACTTACCTTCTCTCTGAGTGTCAGTTTAGTGCAATCTCACGTGGTTGTTGTAAAGATCAAAAACCAAAACAATGTGTGTAGAGTTTAGCATAAGCCAGGGAATAGTATTTTGGTTATTTCTCCTAAAGCTGGAATTCAGTGAGATTTTAGCTAATGAAGGCTTGAAAATTAGGTTTGAGTTGGGGCATCGAAAGTTTTCATGTTGCATGGAGGGTGAGACTATAGCCAGGGATGCAGACTCCCTCCACACCCAGTGCTCATTCATAAGCTCACCCCTCCCAGGACTAACAGCTGAACTCTCAGGGATGTCCCTGGCTCTAGTCTTATTCTCCATGCAATGTGAAAGCTTTTGAAGTTCTCTAAGAATTCTTCTAGGTCCGACAGTCCTCTTGGGCCTTTCTTGGGGCAGAGCTGGTCTTTCTCCCCTGTATTCCTGCCTCTAGCATGGGGTTAGTGCTGTCTGCTGAATGAATGGTTGATGACGTCACCCATCACATGGTCTTTGCACAGCCAATTCCTTCTGCCTGGGATGTTTATGCCTTTTCCCTTAGCTTAATTAACTCTAACCCTCTCTGAATGGGTCAAATTCCCCTGGCATATGCTCTCAGAGGACCTCAGTGTACCTTCTCTTCACAGGGTTTATCACTGGTTAAAATGTTACATTTATTTGCTACTTATTTGTGTGATTACCAGATGGTCTTTCTTCTGTTCTAAACTTCATGAGGGCAGGAATCATGGTTGTTTTGGCATCATCATATCTTTAGCACTTAAGGCAATGGCTAATTGTTGAATGCACGTGGTTTTTATGGTAGGGGGAGGTGGCTAGATTCAGAAACTAGTTTAACCCTATCTATCTCTCACCCTAATCAGCAGTCATAGTAGCTAATTCACAATGAGCTATTTCAATATGTTCTATAGGGAATTAACCTCCAAATGCGCTACCAGGCAAACTATTCTGCACCTGATAGAATGGAAAGATAAGAGACTTGAATCACACAGATTGTTGAATAAATTTTAAACACACAATGAGAAGCAAGAGGAAAGAGATGGGGACGGTTAACACATATACCCCAGAAGCAGGTGGGAAGTCCCCTTCCTGAATCCTGGGCTATGTAATATGCAATGTTCACATGTTTCTCTCTCCCTCCCATACATATTAACTGTCCCCCTTAATGATGTGGTTACAAGGACCATAACTGAGGGTGAGTGAAGGGACCCAACAGAAAGAAGGTGCCTGAGGCAACGACACCCACTTTTGCTATTGGAGAGCCAGGGGCAAGTTCTTCTGGCCACAGCAGGAGCATCCATTAGCCTCATGAACTGCTCTGTTTATCTGTGCTTCTGGGCAGAACACAACTGGGACCATAATGGGTGTCACCGATGAGTGGCTGATGTTGGGAATCAGAGAGCTGTCAGCCCTGATATAGTAGCATGAATGTGTCTTACAACTTGGTCTTTTAATGTCTCTCTACTGGTCCGTAGCACTCTGGTTGGTTCTTTCATATGTTCCACTTACTGTGTCTGTCTTCAACATCTCCCATAGGTTACTGATTTACTCATTATCCATATGAATTCTGTGAATTCTCCCGTGTCTCACAGCTCCATCTTATTCACTCCTCTTCTACTTAACACATCCCATGACTTTTGCTTATGTCTTGTAATCTATTGACTTGCTTGCTCTCCACATCTCATACTTCTTATGAATGTATCCATTTGTTTTTCTTACCTTCTGTAGCGTGATTGAGGATTGCCAAATAAAAGAGCACACAGGCATTACACAACACATTTATTAAATGCCTACTGTGTGCTAAGCATAGTACTAGGCATTGGTAATCCTGACAAGATTCCTCTGGCTTTCCATCTAGTGGAAAGACAGTTAACTACTCAATCCTCCAGTCCTGTGAAGTGATCCACTGTGACACTGTGCTAGAAGGGGGTCGGGGAGGTCCCGGCTGTCCCAAGAATGTGGAGGTTGGCAGTCTGGGAGACCTTCCCTCGGGAAGTGCTATCTGAGGTCTGAGACTTGAAAGGTGAGCTCTAGAGTCCAAGGGTTTCAGAAATCCCTAACAAATAGACATCAAGGCACAGTGTATTTTTGTTTGCCCTATCTTAGTTTTGAGTCATATTTTGCCTATTTCTTGTCCAACTTTGCCAGAGAACACTAACCCGTTCTAGTCCCCCCAAATCGCAATTGTTATGTTTTACACAACGATCAGAATGAAACACACCTATTGGTAAAAGATGTTGCAGAACAGTGTTTAGGCTAATAAATGGTTCTAATGGGGATCAACAGCCTATAATTAGAATTTAACAATCCAAGAGAGCAGTAATATGCACCCCGCCGGACAGATTGGAGTCTTTTTCTTCAGTTCTGCAGGTTTGGTGGGGAGACTGGCTCCCGACTTCCCTCCTACAACAACTGCCCTACTGAGGTAAACATGTCACAAGCAAGAACAATGAGATCACCAATAATATAACACTAATACCATAAACAAAAGAAACACCACCTTCGGCTCTGGTGGAACAAAAAACACAATGTGGACCAACTAACAGAGCTATTTAAAAAACGAATTACTCAGGGCCGAGCTTCACAGCTCTCCAACTGCAATTTTCCAGGAAGCTTGGTAACAGCAGAAGTTTTCCTGAGACACGCTTGCTTTTGCTGGTTTGGTTGCTGATCTGAGGTGCTGGACAAAGAAGAAAATGCCCCATATAAATCCACCTTGACAGTTATTCTCCAGGATTTCTCATTTTTCTCCCAATGTGAGACATTTCTAGTCACAGGTGACTATCAGTGGAGAGTGCTAGCATCTCCTCATCAATGACGTTTTCCTTAAACTTCATTTTTGCAAATGCCAAAGCTCTCAGCCTTGATAAGGCCATTTTTCTTTATTTTCTTGAAAAATGCACACATGAGTAATAGAATGTGGGTGGTGTGGTGGATTTTTAGAGATTGCTTGGTCTTTTCACTTCATTTTGTAGATGAGGAAATGGGCTTCAGGTGCAGACTAGAGGGTGTTCTGTGGAAACAAGCCCAGCATTTTCTTAAACAAATAAGGAGACAAACTTGGGTATCAAGAAAGGTGTCTGGCTGCTTTCTGCTAGGCATTGTAACCTGCCCTCATTCCATGGATCGACTCATCTGACCACAGGACGAGGAGCCAGGCCTCAACCAGCTTCCATGCGACTTGGCAAGGGTTGGAGGCAAAGACTAAGCCAACTATCTAGAAGTAGAATGAACGCCCTTGTAATAGGATGACCGGCGGGTGAGGTGGAAGAGAGGCGACCTTCAACAGGATCTTTGAGCCAACTTAAACTGGCGCAAGAGAGAAAAGGCTTTCATTGGAGCACATACTATTTCAGGCATATCTGTATCCAGAGACCAATGTTACCATGTAGCCACCTTCCGTGTCTGAGGCTCCTCATGGTGACAACATTTCTGCCAGACGCTCTAGGCTTCATCCTCCGAGGTTTAAGTGCTGGGAAAGAGAGCGCCTACCTCTAATCAGTCTTGATGCTTCTGATTGGGTCATGTGCTCATACCTCAATCAACCACTGTGGTCAAGGGTTAGTAAACTCTAAATAGCCAAGTGTGAGTCATATGTCCTGAGGCCGGGGGAAACATGAATACTGAATATAATGGAGAGATTGCCTCTTAAGAAAACTGAGGCATCAGGAGAAAGTGGACTGAGTGCTGAATGGCAAAAATAAAGACACTCACCTTAAATCTTTAGATGCAAAGTTACTTAGCCATTATTCAGAGCATCGCTTTCCAGTGGCACCCAGCCATGTGGGATCCCCAGTCCCAACGGTTAGCTCAAGATTCCCTGATTTCAGGCATAGCCCCTTGATCATTATGAAGTGCCCTGGCTTTTTCATCTCCTCCAGGAATGTAGCTTGTAAATCATTAGTTTGATCCCGGGACTATCAATTCTGTAGATTTGTCTGTTTTTTTGTTTTTTTGAGACAGGATCTCACTGTGTCATGCAGGCTGGAGTGCAGTGGCATGATCACAGCTCACTGCAGCCTTGACCTCCCGGGCTCAAGTGATTTCCCTGCCACAACCTCCTGAGTAGCTTGGACTGCAGGCATACATCACCACTCCTGGCTGACTTTTCTTTTTGTACTCTTAGTAGAGATGGGGTTTCACCATGTTGGCCAGGCTGGTCTTGAACTAACAGCCTCAAGAATTGCCCTTCCAACCAGAACCAAGGCAGACTGTCACCTCAAATATAAGAGGAGTCTCAGCACTGTTCCTCAGCGCTCTTCTTCCCCAAGCTGCCCTGTGAAATGGGGACACGGGGGAAGGCAGAGGTAATGGCATGAAGGCTCTAGGCCATTTCAGAGGAGGCACTAGCTGACATGAAGATGAAAACCACAGATGACGGGGCCTGATTAACCCTGAACCAAAACCCTGAGTGTGTACCATCTCGGACAGAGTCTGTGATTTTGACCACGCATGAGAAGAAAGAGAATGCAAGTGCTGTCTTCATTCATGGAGTTTTGAACCCAGATGCCTCAGAGAGCGCCTTCCGCCCATCTCATGTATGAGTCATGAATGGCAAATGATACCTGAGCAGGGGAGGCCTATTGGTCTTGCTGTCCCTCTCGAAGGTGCCTGCCAGTGCAGGCCAGGGCTGGAGTCATCTCTCAGTAGAGGGCAGGATGAGCTCAGGTCGGCCTGCCCTCTGAAGCCTTTCCAGACATCACCACAAACGGCTACCATTACCCAGCAGTCATTCGCGCCTCAGATACATTGTTTTTCTTTTCTTTTTTTTTTTTTGAGGCTCTGTCGCCCAGGCTGGAATGCAGTGGCGTGATCTTGGCTCACTGCAACCTCCGCCTCCCAGGTTCAAGTGATTCTCCTGCCTCAACCCCTGAATAGCTGGGATTACAAGCATGCTCCACCATGCCTGGGTAGTTTTTGTGTTTTTAGTGGAGATGGAGTTTCACCATGTTGGCCAGGCTGGTCTGGAACTCCTGACGTCAGGTGATCCACCTGCCTCAGCCTCCCAAAGTGGTGGAATTACAGGCGTGAACCACTTCACCTGGCCAGATGCATAGTTTTTCTCATGCTTTTCCTTGCACATCTCCTGGGTGCAGGAATGTCTGGAGCCCATAAAGTGATCTGTGCTGAACCTCAAACCTGAAAATCAGGACCAATTCCCTCTGCCTCCCACACTGTGTGGGGCCTCAGGTTTGGCATGAAAACTAAAAGCCCACAAGCCCAAGGGTTCTCCCCTCTTTACAAGTGTTTCCAAACATAAACAAGGAAATTGCTGGATAGGCTAAAATAACCCCAAGAAGAAGGAACAAGTGCCAGTGACATCTTCACCTGAGGATGGAAGCCTCCTGAATTCAGACTATTCTAAGCCACAGGTCATCTCAGGTGGGCTTTGTCATGCTTTTGGACGTGAGTGCTGGATCTCTTTCTAGGATAATTGAACCGCTTCATCCTGACAGCAAAACACTGCATCACTCACAGCCCCATCCCAAACCGAGAGGAGGTTCTGCAGTAAGAAGTGGCACATGGAGTCTATAGCCAGAGTGGTTCTGACTTTAATTTCAGTGTCTGGAGAACACAGTCACATCTCTTATCACTTTTCACAGGGCAGCTTGGGGAAGAGGGGCACTCAGGAATGGAGCTGGGACTCCTCCGGTGTTCGAGGTGACAGTCTGGGCTCTGTTTTGGTTGGAAGGGCAGTTCCTGAGCTGCAAAGCCTGGCAGAGGAGGGGAGGGAGGGTGCTGGATTCAGTCCTCTGGAGAGAACACTACAGACTGAATGCAAAGGCAGAGCTTCTGCTTTGAGTCTGAAATGAGGGAAACTCACGGTAGAGGACAGCTATTCTCTCACTCCGCAGATCCAGCATTATTCCACCATACGCTTTTCACGAATTAGGAGTGCAGTTACAATCTTGGGCATTTTAAACTGATCTTCGCACCTGCTGGTAGCAGAGAGCAACATTTTCCCCGCCCCCGACTTCCTTTTTGAGCTGGGAGTAAAATCCAGCTCTGTTGTTGGAGCTCTCTCTGGTGGCAGTTTCCGAAAACGATCCAGCCCTGTGGATTTTGCGGAAGGTTGGCAATGCCGAGGCATCATGGGCATTCAGTAGGAAGCAATGAGAGGAGAGATCCTCCGCCCTTTCAGAGACGGGGCGGAAGGGCCGGCTGTGCCCTCTGCAAGGTGGCCGGCTTGCAGACTCTGAAGAGGTGGAATTCCGCCGGAGTCGTCCCTGACAACGTGCGCACGTGTCCTGGGGGCTGGATGATTTGCGCAGACGACTTAGAAATCCGCTGCGTGGCCCCCAGGCGCGTGCGTCTTTGCTTACCTTTTCCTAGGTCTGTCTCAGCCCCGTGCAAATTGGCAGCTTCTCGGGCGCTGGAATGGCGCCTCAGCCAGCTTTGCAGGGAGCTCCCCTCCCGCCTTACTGCTGGCATCTGTCAAGGACTTCCTGGAGACCCAGAGGCCGGGACAGGTCACCAGGTGAAGCAGTGCGCCTCCGAGGCTGATGCTGGGTGACCCACTGCGTCCACCGCTCTCCTGGCCGCCTGCCCGTGCTGTGTGCGTCCTCATAGGTCCTGACAGATGGTGGTGGCTTTGACAGTTCGTCAGTCCCGCGTGGACGCTCGTCCGCAGTCACTGCCCTCGGACCGCCAGCTCTGCTTAGGAGATGGGGCACAGCTGGGGTGGGAATTTGGAGGCAGCGGTGAAGTGGGACAGGAGCTGTGCTGTGGAACAACAGCGTCAACACCCAGGCATGGCTTGTGCTGAACGCTGGAGAAAGGCTCAGGGGAGCAGGAGGCTGCAGCACCGACAGCATGGGACGTGGACACACGAGACCTGGGTTCTAGGCCTGGCTCCGTGGCTCTGGCCCAGTCACTTCCTTCTCTCAACCCAGTTTCTGTTTAATACCACTGGTTGAACATGATGTTTTCCAAAGATCTTTTCCCAGATCCAGTATTTTCTTTAATAGACATACATATTTTCTAAATGGTTGTTGGCGTATTAAGTGACCTGGGGATATTTGCTGCCGCTTTCAACTAGAGAAACTAGAGAACCTGAAACTCTGTTTCCACTAATGTGCGCACATGGAAGGTCATCGCCTGGACACCACCGCCCCCTTGCGGCAGCGCATCAGAATTTGCAGGTGGTGACAAGAAATTCAGTTTGAAGGTTCAGCCCTTACAAACCTGGGTTAAACGGGTTGGATAATGTCCCCAAAGCTTTATTCATCCCTGGAAGGAACTGTAACTAGATTAGAGGCTTTATCTGCTTAATGCCATAATGCCTTTCCCCAGCCTAAGTGGATCGAGAGCCAGATTACCCAAATCCACTTGCAAATTAACTCAAATTAAAATTTGCAAGCTTCTTGGGGTGAAGTGAGGCGGTTAAAAAAAAAAAAATTTGCAAGGTTCGGAAAGCAGTATGCTCCTACTCCAGAGTGGATTCATTGAAAGAGAAAATGACACTAAGCCCATGTGGCATTTCCAGTTATTAAATCCCCCATTCGTATGGACATAATCTTTTCTTTTTTATTTTTATTGAAGTAAAGTTTACATAACACAAAAGTAACCATTTTAAGTGACTAATTTAGTGGCATTTAGTACATTCACTATTTTATGTAAACCATTACCTCTGTCAAGGTCCAAAATATTTTTATCATTCCAGAATAAAACCCACACCCAGCATGTAGTTAGACTCCATTCTCTGGCAGACACCACTTTGCTTTCTGTATGTATGGGTTTACCTATTTGGGGTGTGTAATAGAAATACATATATTTTTCATTCATTTGTATCTGTTTTCTTTCACTTAAGACTTTTCAGGTTCATACACATCATAACATGTAACAATACTTCGTTCCTTTTCATAGTTGAATAATATTCTGTTATGTGTATATTCCACATTTTGTTTGTCCACTGATGGATATTTGGGTCGTTTCCACCTTTTGGCTATTGTGAACAATATTGCTATAAACATTCATGTACATGTATTTGAGTTCCTATTCTCAATTCTTGTGGGTGTGTATCTAAGAGTGGAATTTCTGGGTCATATAGGAGTTCTCTCCAGGCTGGAGTGCAGTGGTGCAATCTCAGCTCACTGCAGCCTCTGCCCCCAGACTCAAGTGCTCCTCCCACTTCAGCCTCCTGAGTAGCTGGGACTGCAGGCACATGCCACCACCGTGCCCAGCTCTTTTTTTGTACTTTTAGTTGAGACAGGCTCTCGCCATGTTGACCAGGCTAGTCTTGAACTTCAGAGCCCAGGCGATCAGCCTCCCAAAGTGTTGGGATTAAAGGCATGAACCACCTTGCCTGGCTGAACGTGCTCTTTAGATAAAGTGAAAGGTCATTAAGAGGAGATGGATGACAATGTCCTCCAGGATCTGTCAATTCCTAACACCTTGTATTAGGCCGTTCTTGTGTTGTTATGAATACCTGAAGCTGGGTAACTTAGAAAGAAAAGAGGTTTAATTGGCTCATGGATCCACAGAATGTGTGAGAGGTATGGTGCTGGCATCTGCTTCTGGGGAGGGCCTTGGGAAGCCTCCAATTATGACAGGAGGCAAAGGGGCGTTATGTGTATCACATGGCAGAAGTGGAAGCGAGAGAACAAGGGAGAAGTCCCCATGCAGTTTTAAACAGCCAGACCTCAGAACTAACAGCCAGAACTCCCTCATCATCAAGGGGATGGTGCGAAACCATTCTTGAGGGATCGAGAGTCACATTAACATGAGATTTGAGAGGGGCAAACATCCAAACCATATTGCACCTCCTTGTTGATTCTCCAGTGTCTGCCACCGGTTTGTGGGCTGGCTGGTTTGCTTTGCTTCAGATGGGGTTCCTGGGGGCTCTGGGCACCAGGTGTCTAGAACCAACAGCTCCCAGAAAATGCCTTTCTATAGTGTCTAACAGAAGCCCCAGAGGCTAAACCCATCCATGTGAACACATTCAAAGCCTCGTCTGGCCTCACAGCTGCTATTTCACTGGCCAAAACAAGTCATAAGACCAAACCAAATTTTAATGGAGAGGAGATGTTAATACTGTGAAAAGAAAACATCTCGGGTGCCCCAAATCACTAAGCTAAAAGAAAAACTCATGCTGGAAACTGCTTAGGGCAAAGCTGCCTCCCGTTCTATTCAAAGTCATCCCTCTGCTCCTGAGATAAATGGGTATCTGGTTGCCTCCTTTGGAAAGGCTAATCAGAAACTCAAAAGAATGCAACCATTTTCTCTCACTTATCTGTGACCTGGAAGCCTCCTCCCAGCTTCAAGTCTTCCTGCCTCTGTTTCCAGTTGTCCCCCCTTTCCAGACTGAGCCAATGTACTTCTTATATATATTGATTGATGCCTCATGTCTCCCTAAAATGTATAAAACCAAGTTGTGCCCCGACCACCTTGGGCACATATTGTCAGGACTTCCTGAGACTGTGTCACGGGCACATCCTCAACCTTGACAAAATAAACTTTCCAAATTAACTGAGACCTGGCTCGGATTTTCTGGGTTTACAATACTCACCAGCTCTCAGGCACCGCTGCAGTCACATGGCAGAGGGTGTGGCTGTATCATCCTCTTACAGGCAAGGAGTAAAGGATTGGGAACGGAGATCTTCCCCATTATTCCCAAAGAGGTTTCTTAGCTGTAATTTAAATGCTTAATTTACCTTTCCTTTGACATATTTACATTTTATCAAAGACATTCATGATCTTGACACAAAAGATTTTGCACTGTGGGATATTTTTAGTTAGAGATCCCCCACGTCCAAGTGTGGAGCAGCCAGGCATCCTGTCTGCAAGAAATGCCTCCCGGGAGGCTGGGCTCCTACTCAGTGGAAGCCTTCAGTCTCCTTTAACCTCAGCCTTTTAAGGACCTCGAATCAATAAGCGGCATAAATCATTCATAAATTATTCGCCTCACGGAACATTCTCAGAAATGGACAGCAGGCTGGAGAAATGGACAGTAGGCTGGAGAAATCGCCAGCAGGGGATGTGTTCTTTGCAGTGTTTGGACCTCTGCTCACCTTCCGAATGGCTGGACCTTTCTATTAAAAATTCAGATTTCAGGGAAGAACGAATCTAGGTTGTGCAGAGATTTCAATGAGACTCCCTGTTTCCTTTTCAGATGCAACTAACTGGTACACGGGGCCTCTTCTGCAGGGTCGAAGGGGAGCGTGTGTGCAGTCTCGCTCAGTGTCAGGAGCAGCTGGCTACCTCCCTGATGTGATCTCAGACCTGGTGAAAGGACCTAGCCTCTGCTCAGAAAGGTCTTCTCTCCTGGTGAACTGAGACATCAAAAGACGTCACTCCATCTCTGCCAAGTGCAGTGGCTCACGCTTGTAATCCTAGCACTTTGGGAGGCCAAGGTGGGCAGATCACTTCAGGTCAAGAGTTCAAGACCAGCCTGGCCGATATGGTGAAACCCCATCTCTACTAAAAATACAAAAATTAGTTGGGTGTGGTGATGCACGCCTGCAATCCCAGCCACTTGGGAAGCGGAGGCACAAAAATCGCTTGAACCCGGGAGGTGGAAGTCGAGATGGCACCACTGTGCTCCAGCCTGGGCCACAGAGAGAGACTCCATCTCAAAAAAAAAAAAGAAGTGTGATTGTTGGATTATACGGTTAAGAATATATTTAGTTTTGTAAGAAACTGCCAGGCTGTCTTATGAAGTGCCTGTATTGTTTTGCTTTCTCACCATTGATGAATGAGAGTTCCTGTTTTTCCACATCCCTTCAGGATTTGGTGTTGCTCGTGTTTTGCATTTTGGCTATTCTAATAGAGATATAGAATATTTCCTTGTCATTTTAATGTGTAATTCCCCAATGACATGTGATGTTGAACATCTTTTTATATGCCTATTTGCCAGCTGTATATTTTTTTCATGAGGCATTTATTCAGGATTTTTGCTCATTTTTAAATTGAGTTGTTATTTTTCCTTTTTAAAAAATGTTTATGAATACATAGTAGATATATATATTTATTTGAGTTTTTCTTATTGTTGAAATTTAAGAATTATTTGTATATTCTGGATAACAGTCCTTTGTCACATATGTCTTCTGCACATATCTTCTCTTCGTCTGTGGCTTGCCTTCTTATTCTCTTGAATCCAGTAAGTTTTATTTATATGTGTATATATGTGTATTTTTTTTTTTTCTAGATGGAGCCTCGCTCTGTAGCTGAGGCTGGAGTGCAGTGGTGCAATCTCAGCTCACTGCAACCTCCTCTTCCCAGGTCCTGGTTCAGGCAATTCTCCTGCCCCAATCTCCTAAGTAGCTGGGATTACAGGCATGAGCCACCATGCCCAGCTGATTTTTGTATTTTTCAGTAAAGATGGCGCTTCACTATGTTGGCCAGTTTGGTCTTGAACTCCTGACCTCGTGAGCCACCTGCCTTGGCCTCCCAAAGTGCTGGGATTACAGGTGTGAGCCACCTCACCCGGCCAGTTTTAAATGTTATGTATTTTAATTTTGAAATCTAGAATATCCTTTTGATTCTTTTTTTTTTTTTTTCTTGAGATGGAGTGTTGTTCTTTTTGCCCAGGCTGGAGTGAAATGGTGCAATCTCAGCTCACTGCAACCTCCGCTTCCCAAGTTCAAGTGATTCTCCTGTCTCAGCCTCTCGAGTAGCTGGGATGACAGGCACACGCCACCACATCTGGCCAATTTTGTATTTTTAGTAGAGACAGGGTTTCACCATCTTGACCAGGCTGGTCTTGAACTCCTGACCTCAGGTGATGTGCCCACCTTGGCCTTCCAAAGTGTTGGGATTACAGGTGTGAGCCACTGTGCCTGGCCTTGATTCTCTTTTATAGGCTCTTTGACAGATTATCTGTTAAAACTGTTCATTCATCCCTTCGTCAATGTTTTCCTTCATTGTGTTGTACATCTCACTTACAGCTGTTTAAGTACTTGTCTCCTAACTCTAGCATCTGGCTCATCTGGGGTTCTACTTTTTGCCCCCATGCCCACCTACTGCCATTTGATTAGGGTCACATTTGTCTGCATCTCTGTGTGTCTATTTTCTATTGTGTGCTGGACATCAAGTATACAAGTGACTTTTTTCTCTTTTTTTGAGACAGAGTCTCACTCTGTCGCCAAGCTGGAGTGCAGTGGCATGATCTCAGCTCACTGCAACCTCTGACTCTCTGGCTAAAGCAATTCTCCTGCCTCAGTCTCCTGAGTAGCTGAGATTACAGGTATGAGTGGCATGAGCCACCATGCCCAGCTAATTTTTGTATTTTTAGTAGAGATGGGGTTTCACTATGTTGGCCAGGATGGTCTCGATCTCCTGACTTCATGATCTGCCCACTTTGGCCTCCCAAAGTGCTGGGATTACAGATGTGAGCCACATTGTGCCTGGCTTTTTTTTTTTTTTTTTTTTTACAGAGTCTTGCTCTGTTCCCCAGGCTGGAGTGCAGTGGCATGATCTTGGCTTATGCAACCGCTGCCTTCTGTGTTCAAGTGATTCTCATGCCTCACCCTCCCTAGTAGCTGGGATTACAGGTGCCTGCTACCATGCCTGGCCAACTTTTTTTGTATTTTTAGTAGAGATGAGGTTTCACTATCTTGACCAGGCTGGTCTTGAACTCATGATTTCAGGTGATCCGCCCACCTCAGCCTCCCAAAGTGTTGGGATTACAGGCGTGAGCCGTCATGCCTGGCCAGATGACATCTTTCATCAGTTAAAGTTCCTCCTTCCTTTTATTGGAAGATAAGGTGAAGGTGAAGTACTGATGACCTCAATTATAGGTTGGACTACGGGAGGTTGCAATTTTATTGAGTCCTATTATCTTTGCAATTTTTCTGGTCCCTCAAGAATTATCCCCTTGATTAGTACTTTGGGTAGAGATTGGTAGTTGTCTCTCTTCTCAGCTATAAAAGATTTTCTTTTTAGATGATCTCTTAGCCCGTAATCTCTTGCCGCACATAGACTCAATGTATGGCAAACATCTTCAGGGGGAGACTTTCCATATATTTGAGATGGAACTCTTCTCTCTAGCAAGGCTTCATCTCCTAAGCACAATGGGATTTTACTCCACCTTTCTATCTAGCCCGGCTTCTCAGCCTGTCACACCACCCTAAAATATATGAAGTTTTCCATGTGGGAAAGTCAGCCTCATGTTTGGTGTCCTTTAGTTTCTAATTTGTTGTTCTAGCTCCAGAATAACCACTGAAAGCTCTCTTGCTTTCTCTTTTCCCAAGCAAAGTCCCTGCATTGGCCATGTTCCAATCCTGCAGCCATTCCCGGTTGACCAAATACCCAAAGGGAAGAAGATGCCTGGTGCCTACCAGCTTACCTAGGGAGGGCTCTTTCCACTCTGGAAATTTTATCTCCTCCTTGTTTCCACAACTCTCTTATGTTTTTTAAAAATATGATTTTTGCTATTTGTCTTTTTTTTTTTTTTTTTTTTTTTTCTTTTAAGATGCTTCAGCAGGAATGCTGGCTTCCTGCAACTTTCTCCTGGCTACCAGAGCACAAGTCCACGAATCAGCCTCTGCATCAGAGTCACAGATGCCCATGTTTTTCCACACAGTCATTCTCTGAAGCATGAAGAGCATCTGTGCCATAGCATGTCTTAAGGAATGCTCTACTGTGGTTTCTAGGTTTTCTGCCATGCTGCAGACACATGCTACGAATTTTGATAAGTTGACTAACTGAATTCTTTCATTTTTTTTCTTCAATTGAATCACAATCAACTACTACTGGAAGTTCCTCAGCTTCTGTTTCAAGACAGCAAGAAATTTCTGACAAATTGAAGTTTGGCATCCTAACTGTTAACCCAGCACATAAATTGGTCACACCAGCGTCTTTTAAGTTGAAATTTCTTTCCTTTATTCTGAGGGTATTAGCAACTTCTCCTCATGTCACTTATATTATCTGGCATGTTGTATCAACAGTGAACATAACTCAAATGAAGTGACAAAACATGAAAAACTGTGACCCAGTTTGTGCACATGGGAAGTGAGGGCAAAGCCCTTGCTGCTGCCTGGCAGGTGCAGATTATAAAATGCATCTTGATTTCAGAAATGTAATAAGTGCTAAAGCTAGAAAAGTGAATGAAGCAGGTACTGTCTCCACTCTTAAGAAGTTTATGCTTTAATGGAGGAGATGAACATGAATTAAATATGTATAAAAGCAATTACATGATTTAAAGACTGTAAAGTATCCTAACACATAGAAAGCAAGTAATACATTTTTTGATGAGCTGGTAATGAAGAAGTATAGGATGCTATCATAGCAAAAAAAATATGTTATATATTACTGAGGATAACTTTTCAGCTGCCATAACATTGATTGAAAAAATAAAAATAAGAATGCTATTCTTTTCTCATGTAATAGTCTGGTGAGTGGCCCAGGGCTGGCCAATTTACTCTGCCCCATGCGAGCCATATTCACTCTATTGTTTTGCCCCCCTCAACAAGCTGACTACCACCATCAGGTCTGAGTCTACCCAGTAGGAAAGGGGAAAGAGGAAGTGAAGGGCAAACACCTTTCCTTCTAAGGCAGGACCTGGAAACTACGCAGATTACTTTTTCATTGCCTTCCATTTGCCTGAATCTGGTCATGTGGCCACTTCCTGCTGCAAGGGTGCCTGGAAAGTGTAGTTTTTACTTGCATAAAGCCATGCACCTAGCTAAAACTTGCATTACCAGGGGAGACCTGATACTGGAGAGGAAATTAGCAGTCTCTACACAGAGAGATTTGATGTAGTTTTAAGGAGGGAGTTAAGAGAAGGCTTCTTTGAAGAAGAACAATTCAGCTGGAATCTGAAGAATGAGAAGGAGCTCCCTGCAACAGTGGGTGGAGGGCAAAGGGTAGAGCATGGTAGGCAGAGGAAACAGCAGGTGCAAATGCACTGAGGCAAGAAGGAAAGGGAATGCTGATGCACTGGAGGAATGAAAAGCAAGCTCTGGAACCCAGAGGAGACAGTGTGAGTTGAGGCTGGAAAGGTAGGCAAGGCCAGGTGGTGTGGGACTTTGTCCATGTTTACTGTTTCGTTGCGCATTAGAACCAGGCTTTCAACTGAGGTCTAACTGACTTCAAAACCACCCTTTCTTTCCCAATCCAGATAGATGGATTGACTCATAAGTCATCAGCAGTGATTAACGTTACAGTCACTGATTTTTTGGTCCATATGGGCATCTGGCTCTGGTAGCCTTTGAAGCTTCCTAAAGTGTCCTTGATGAGTAGCCAAGGATGAGATCCACTGGTCCAGTGGGGTCCTTGGCTGAAACCATAACCTAACAGTTTTATTGCTAGCATGTTTTGTGAGTTTTCTAGGCTAAACACTTTACATGTATGATCTAATTTTCTACCTTGCTAAAGAGGTTATTATCATTTCCATTTTACTGATGAAGATGCTGAGGCTCAGCGAGGTTAAGTAACTTGCCCCAGGTCATGTGGCCAGTAAACAACAGAAACATACGCTGGGGCTATTACCCAGAAACTCTGTTCCTTTCTGTTCTCCCAACATCCTACTTACTCAGGGCTGTACAGTTCCTCCTTGATCTGACTTGGCTGGAAGATCATTTTGTACCAAGAAGTTGATTGGTCCCAAACCAAGACTTTTCAGGAAACCTCTAGTCTTCTAATACCCCTCAGTGAAAGCAACACAAAGGCCCCAAATCAAATCAGCTGATCAATTGTTTTCTTTCCTAGACCCAGGCTCAGACTTATCCTTCCCAAAAGTGGCCCCCAACCAGGGAGCAGTTTCGTGGAAGACGATTTTTCCATGGGCCACAGAGGGGATGGTTTTGGGATGATTCAAGTGTGTTACATTCATTGTGCCCTTTATTTCTATTAATGTTACATTAATGATGAAATAATTATACAACTTATCATAATGTAGAATCAGTGGGAGCCCTGAGCTTGTTTTCCTGCAACTAGACAGTCCCATCTGGGAGTGATGGGAGACAGTGACAGATCATCAAGCATTAGATTTTCATAAGGAGCATGCAACCTAGATCCCTGGCATGCACAGTTCACAGTAGGGTTTGTGCTCCTGTGAGAATCTAATGCCACCACTGATCTGACAAGAGGCAGAGCTCAGGCAGTAATGTGAGTGATGAGTGCCTGCAAATGGAGACAAAGCTTCCCTTGCTCACCCGCTGCTCACTCCCTGCGCCCTGTTCCTAACAGTCCACAGACTGGTATCAGTCCATGACCTGGGGGTTGGGGACCCCTGCTCCAGAACCCTGCCTGTGTTTATTAGCAAGAAGTTAGAAAATTCTTTGACCCGGCCAGGTGGGGTGGCTCATGTCTGTAATCCCAGCACTTTGTGAGGCTGAGGCGGGCGGGTCACGAGGTCAAGAGAATGAGATCATCCTGGCCAGCATGGTGAGACCCATCTCTACTAAAAATACGAAAATTCACCAGGTGTGGTGGCATGTGCCTGTAGTCCCAGCTACTTGGGAGGCTGAGGCAAGAGAATTGTTTGAACCCAGGAGGCGGAGGTTGCCATGAGCCAAGATAGTGCCACTGTACTCCAGCCTGGCAACAGAGGGAGACTCTTTCTAAAAAAAAAACATTTTTGATCTTATGTAAGCCATGGAACTGTGCCTCCTCTGTGGTGGTGTTTCTCCTCAGGCCAGGCCCAGGGCCAGCATTGGGCCTGCTTCAAGGTCTCATCGGTCCCTCAGGCTTCCCAGGGGAGAACGTCCTCCCTTGACCACAGTCTGTCGCCAGACTCGAGCGCAGTGCTGTTCAAGCGTCTCTGTCTCCACCATCTAGGAGGAAGGTGAGGCTGCAATGGACAGGCTCCTCTGGGCCATTCGTAAGATGGAAATCTGGAATCCCTGCCACAAAGGCCCTGAAAAATGACACTTGATTTTTATCCAAAAACCAAACCAAAAACCAAAATGAACAACCCAGGCAAAAACTCCAAAGGGCACTGTGGTATAATAAGAAGAAAGAAGACCTGGCATCCAAGACCAGGCTCTACCACTACCTAGCTGTGCAGCCTTGGGCAAATTACTCAGCCTCTCTGAGCTTATTTCTCTTTCTGTAAAATGGCTATGATGATACCCATCTCAAAAGCCTGTCTTAACTTGCATAGCACAGGGACTAGCACATCTGAAGTCCAAATACATGATTGCTTATTCATAAGTTTTGCCAGCATGGTGGCCAACACTCATTATGTGTTTGTTTGTTGTGTTTCAAAATTGTCCTAAGAAAAACTGAGTAGGTATGGTTGTGTCACAATATTGTTCAAAGAGGCTTTGCAGGTTGCTTGAAGACCCTAACATGATTTTAATAATTTAGGTCACAAATAAACAGTTTATTACCATGACCAGTACAATCCACAGCTACCACTTATTGAACACATACTGGGTGCCAGGAGATATGCTAATGCTCCGTATGCCTTATCTCATTTAATCTTCACAGTAAATGGAGAATGGAATGCATCAGAGTTCAGTAGAGGAAATAATCTGTTCTGGATGTTTCAGCAGTAAGGAATTTAATATGGGATACTATGTGCTTTCAAACACTGCAACACCCAAAGGAGCAGGTTCTCAGCTGGTCCTGCAGGCATGACACCCAGAACACTGAAGACCTGGTTTTCTAGGTGTGCCGCTGCCTCAGAGGCTGGCGGTGGAAACACTGAGTTTACGATGACACACAGCAGCAGCTGAGATCCAGAGATCAGAAAGCCAGAATCAGGAAGCCACCTGCCCTGAAATTTCTTCTGTGCATTCAGGAGGCTGAAGAACAGGTCTTGGAGCATAGCCCTAAAGAAGCACATTGCCTCTGTGACCCTGCTTGCCGGTAGATAAATGTACTGAAGGGAAGGGAAGAATGTCTTCACTGCAATTCTGCTTTCCAAATCTTGTGGAAGGACATCTACTTTGAATTCAAAACCTAATTGCATTTGTTATCTAGAATCTAATCTTAATTTGTATCCAGAATCCTAATAGCTAAGGAGAGTAGGAAATATAGTATTTAAATTTCCAGCCTCTGCTGGAAAAAGAGCAGTTGTATCTTGAGTCAGTAGTGTCACAGATGCCATTGTTATTCCCATTTTACAGAGGAGAAAATTGACTTTGAGATTAGGAGAGGTCATCTTTGCCCTGAGTGAATGAGCAAATCCATTCAATGGCTGGGGGAAGTCACTGAACACCTGATTTTGGCCTCAAGTTCAAATTACTTCCTCAGATCCAACTTTATCAGCAATAAAGCTGATGTGGGGCCCCTCTCCAACATGTGTGTCTATTTCCCAATTGGTGTGGAACCTGTAGGCGGGAAGGGGTGGGACCCTCCAAACCTCAAAATTCTAGATTAGTAAAAATAGCCACCACCACAAGAACAAGAAGGGTGATACCCTTTGGATTTAGACAGTGCTTTAAAATTCTAAAGCATTTTACATGTATTTTATCTTTAAGCTCTCCTCACTCTGTCCTCCTCCAACCAGGATAATTAATGGCAGGCTGTAAGAAGTCATCTGTAAAAGGAGATTTTATTAAAGCCCTTGCCAAAGGCTCAGAGATGTGTTTCCATCAGCAAGGATGGTGATTTCAGCGGCTGTCTTAGGATGTCCTGTTGGTGGGATTATGGTCAGTTGTGCCCTCAAAATCAATCCTTCCCTTCTTCCTGTGCCATGGCCACCCACTAGAGGCAACAGTTGGCAGCTGACTTTGTGGTTGGAAGTGGCTATGACAAAGTGGTCATCAACTGGATGTTAGCAGAAGTGGTGATTGCCATTTACAGCTCACTGGCTTAAAAGAAAATGGATTGGCTTGGACTCCCTTTCTTTCCCTTTTCCTTCAGCTAGAAGAGAGGTATGCCTGAGATTCCAGTCTTACCCACGCAGAATGCCCTAGACTCACCTGGAGGGCTTGGTCAGATAGCTGGTCCCACCTCTAGTGTTTCCAATTCAGTTGGTCTGGAATGGGGCCTGGGAACTTCCATTTCTGACAAAGTTCCAAGATTGATGTTCAGGCTGTTGGTCCAGGAACCACACTTTAAAAAACACTGCCCTGGAACATAAGGACAACAAATAGAAGACCCTGGACTTAATGGCTGGGTAGCACAGAGCTGTCCCCACACTGGAACTGTTGCTTCTGGACATTGGTAACAGACCAATCAACTTCTATTTCTTTTAAGCCACTTGCGATGGTTAATTTTATGTGTCAACTTGGCTGGACTACAGAAGGTCCAGATAGCTGGCACCACATTATTTCTGGGAGTGTCTGTGTGGGTGTTTCTGGAAGAGATTAGCATTGAATCAGTAGATTGAGTAAAGAAGGTTTGTTCTCACCATTACAGGCAGGCATCATCCAATCTATTGAGGGCCTGCATAGGACAAAAAAGTGGCAGAAGGGAAAACTTGCTCTCTTTTTGAGTGGGGCAGCCTTCTGCATCAGAACTCTGGAGCATCAGAACTCCGAGTTCTTCGGCCTGAGGACTATGGGACTTACACCAGTGGTCCCCAGTTTCTCAGTCCATCAGTCTCAGACTGAGAGTTACACCACCAGTGGCCCTGGTTTTCAGCCTTTGGATGCAGACTGAATTACACCACTGGCTTTTCTGGATCTCCAGCTTGCAGACGGCATATTGGGGGACTGCTAGTCCTCATAATCGAGTGAGCTAGCCCCCACAATAAATCTCCTCCTATATGGCTTTATATATCCCATTGGTTCTGTTTCTCTGAAGAACCCTGGCTACCCTACATATATTACCCTATATATATTTTGGTCCTCTCTGTGAAAGCAACTTCCCTTTTGCCCCATCCAGCACCCTGGGTGATTATCTAGGCAGGGAAAAGGAGCCAGAGGCTGATTTTTCAGCCAGTGATTGCTTTAAAGTCCAATTAATGACTCCTGCAAGTCCCTTTTTTTTGAGATGGAGTCTCACTCTGTCACCCAGGCTGGAGTGCAGTGGCATGATCTCGGCTCACTGCAACTTCCGTCTGTGGGTTCAAGCGATTCTCCTGTCTCAGCCTCCTGTGTCACTGGGGTTACAGGTGCCCGCCGCCACATCTGGCTCATTTTTGTACTTTTGTTAATGATAGGGTTTCACTATGTTGGCCAGGCAGGTCTCAAACTTCTGACCTCAGGTGATTCACCTACCCCGGCCTCCCAAAGTGCTGGGATTAGAGGCCTGAGCCACCATGCCTGGCCATACAAGACCATCTTTTCCTGAGAGAATTGTCCTTTGCCCATAGCCCCTACATAGCAGACCACATGACTCTTGTTAGAACAAAGCCAATGGAGCCAGAGGTGGACCTCGTACCCAAGAGGTGCCCATCTAGGGGCTGAGTGTGTGGGCTGGGTCAAACAAACAAGCTTTGGAGGCTCCTGTTCTCTTTCTACCAACCTTTTTATATTAAGACTTTATTTCTTCAACTCCCACACTCTCTCCTAAAGTGATTAAACCTGTAGGCCATGAATGGAAAGTTGGCCATAAAACTGGATTGTAACACAGCAATTGGATTTTAGGTACCAATGCCATGTTCATGCAGGAGTGCGATTGGCTCCTCATTATTCTTGAAAGAATTAGTGGGTACTTTGTGACCAAGTAGCCCATCTCCAAATGCCTGAGCCAGAGAGAAAGAGGCAGAGAGAGAGAGAGAGAGAGAGAGAGAGAGAGAGAGCGAGAGACAGAGAGAAGAACATGGTGGCCATGCCTCTCCAGGGCAGCCTGTAGCAGGGGAGCTCACACTGGTTGCTGCTGATGCGCCTGGGGAGGGCGTTCTCTCCCTGCCTGTCACAGTCATCTGTGCGACTATAACAAAATGCCCCAGACTGGGTAATTGATAAAGAACTGAACTTTATTGCTCACAGTAGTTCTAGAGGCTGAAAGTCCAGGCTCAAGGTGCCGCCAGGTTTGGTGTCAGGTGAGGGCTGTCTCCACCGATGGGTGCCCTCCCGTGGCAACATCCTCCTATGGCAGAAGGCAGAAGGGTAAAAAAGGCCTAACTAGTTCCCTCCAGCCCTTTAATAAAGTCACTAATCCTATTCATGAGGGCTCCACCCTCATGATTTAATCACCTCCCAAATGTCCCATTTCTTAATACTAAACATTGGGTCTCAGATTCCAATACATGAGTTTTGAGGGGACACATACATTCACGCCACAGCACTCCCCTAATCCTGGATTAGATGGATTCATCTTTGGCTGCCAGAACATTATCCTCTTTCTCCACTGTCTGTGTGCACCCTACCTGCCTGGAGTGAGGCACCCCACTGGGTCTCAGGCCACCAGATGTAGCTGTATTAGTCTGCTTCATATTGCTATAAAGAACTGCTCAGGACTGGGTAATTCAGAAAGGAAAGCTGTTTAGTTGACTCACAGTTCCACATGGCTGGGGAAGCCTCAGGAAACTAACAAACATGGCAGAAGGTGAAGAGGAAGGAAGGACCTTCTTCACAAGGTAGCAGGAGGGAGAACGAACACAGGAGAAACTACCAAACACTTATGAAAACATCAGATCTTGTGAGAACTCACAATCACAAGAACAGCATGGGGGAACCATCCCCATGATTCAATTACCTCCACCTGGTCTCTCCCTTGACACGATTATGGGGGTTATGGGGATTTTGGGAATTATAATTTAAGATGAGACTTTGGTTGGGGACATGGCCAAACCATATCAGTGGTTTTAAAGCTTGATTTTATCTTATCTGCACCTTGTGCAATCTGTGTGCTCTGCAAAAGGGCCGCTCATTTAGAGGGGAAAAAGCTTGCTATGATTTCCACCCTCAGGAACTAGACAGTTTGCCCTTAATGAGACCTGTTAGCACTGGTCTGCTCTCAGCTGGCCATTATTCTACTTCTCTTTGCTATCCTGTCAGCTCCTTTTTATATGAGCCCTGCACGGGCTGTGCCAGCTCATGGAATCTTTCTTCTGACTTCACAAGGCACAGAGAGTTTGCATCTTACTTTGTAATTCATCCAGCACCCACATTTAAATATAGGATTTCATCTATTTATGTCCTTTCCTTCTATGGGACAGTGGGGGACCTTTAGTACCCTCATATCATCTGGCCCCCAGCAGGCCTTGGAAGTGCTTATCAGCTGCTTGACTGAGGCCACTTGCTGCCTCATTACAGGGATGTAGGCTTCAGAAAGAGGCCTTCACTTAACCCATCTCCCTTCCTCCCTAGGAAAAGGGGCTGGCTTATCTATGGGACTGTTAAAAACTTCCTCCCTCCTAAAAACAAAAGGAACTCAGGTCACTTTGGAGGTGAACCATGTGCTGGGGAGGAATGGCTGGACCTCACGGTCCTGACTTTATCCACAATATTTCCCTTCTCCTGTGGGTTCTCACCCATTCTTGTCACCATCACCACACTGGACCAAATGTGGCCAAATGACTCTTGTATACTTGAGACAAGACTGGAATGTTTCAATAAAAACTGAAACTGGGAAATAGGCACATTGAATTACACACAACTAGATAATCTGGCTAATGTGCTGGAGTTCACTTACCTTCAGCTTGTGGCTCATCTCAGGGTCCCTCTCTCCCAGTTCCCTGTTGCTTTCCAGATGATGCATGGCACTGTGATACCCACCATCAAGGAGGATGAGTACGCAGGGGTCTGTCAAGTCATTCTGTACACTATTCTAGATACTCGAAGTATGTTTTCTTAAAAGACTTAAAATGAGGAGTAAAAATACCTTTTCAGACTGTCACCATCTAACACTTTTATCCATTAACACTGACCTCGCATGCATTAAATAACACTTAGAATGCATTACCTAAAAAGTAACAAATAACTTGACTTGCTCATTCTTATATTTAAACATTAATTTTTTTTTAGACAAAGTCTCACTCTGTCGCCCAGGCTGGAGGGCAGTGGCATGATATTGGCTCAGTGAAACCTCTATCTCCCAGGTTCAAATGACTTTCATGCCTTAGCTTTTCCAGTAGCTGGGATTACAGGCATGTGCCACCAATTGCTGTACTTTTAGTAGCTAATGTCTTTGTATTCTTAGTGAAGACAGGGTTTCACCATGTTGGTCAGGCTGGTCTCTAGCTACTGGCCTCAAGCAATCTGCTTGCCTTGGCCTCCCAAAGTGCTAGAATTACAGGCATGAGGCACTGCACCTGGCCCTAAAAATTAATTCTTGCCTTGAATAAAGAATCATGGAGCACACTAAGCTGTTGTTCAAAAGTAATGGACAGGAAGGGCACACCATATTTATGGCTTGAAAGAGTCAACATAGTAAAGATGTTGAGTCTGCCCACATTGATCTATAGATTTAATGTAATCCATGTCAAAATCTCAGCAAGGTTTTATGGATACATAGATAAGGCTATTTTTAAATTTATATGGAAAAGCCTTAAAATAGCTAGAAAGAATCTCAAAAAGAGAATAAGTCGGGAGAAATCACTCTATCTGACATTAAGACCTACTACACAGCTACAGGAATTAGAAATTGTGTTATTGGTGAAGGGCTATGTGCTATTGATGCAGAAGTCAATGGAGCAGAAGAGAAAACCCAGAAATAGACCCACACAAATATGTTCAACAGATTTTTCATAAAAGCGAGAAACCAATTCAATGGAGTGAAGATAACCTTCTCAACAAATGAAGCCAGAGCAATTGAACATCTGTAAGTAAAAAAGTGAAGCTTGATCTCACACCTTACGAAGAATTTACTCAGAATGGATCATTGACTGAAATGTAAAACATAAAATTATAAAACTTTTGAGAAGAAGGGCCGGGTGCAGTGGCTCATGCCTGTAATCTCAGCATTTTGGGAGGCCAAGGCGGCTGGATCACCTGAAGTCAGGCATTTGAGACCAGCCTGGCCAACATGGTGAAAGCCTGTCTCTACTAATACAAAAATTAGCTGGGCGTGGTGATGCACACCTGTAATCCCAGCTACTCTGGAGACTGAGGCAGGAGAATTGCTTGAACCCAGGAGGTGGAGGTCGCAGTGAGCCGAGATCGCACCATTGCACTCCAGCCTAGGTGACAAGAATGAAACAGTCAAAAACAAACAAACAAACAACTCTTGAGAAGAAGAGAGCAGAAAACCCTGGGCATCCAGGGCTAGGCAAAGAATGTTTACACTTGACTCATCTAGGAAGCTGGATGTAGATGGGGGGTGGGAGTGGGATGTGCAAGGTATTGGTTTGCTCAAGCCTTGGAGATCTTGCCTTTTCTTTCTTCAGGGCAGTATATGTGCAATGAAGCATTTGCCACCTCTATTTCAAATGGAAAATTATACAACTACATATCTTCTTCACTGTTTTCCCTCCCCAGAACTCGCGGGTCTGCAGTGTTAGAATTATTGGTCCCCAAAGGGGACACACTCACCTGGAAACCCAGCAAGGGATCCACTGAATATACCTTATGACTGCTCCCTGGGCACTTTGGGATCCTTGTGTCCAAGAACTAGCAGAAAAGAAAACGGGTGGCCATCCTGTTAGGGGCTATGTTTTGGCTGTGTTTCCACCCAAATCTCATTTTGAATTGTAATGCCCATAATCCCCACATGTCATGGGAGGGACCAGGTGGAGATAATTGAATCATGGGGGTGGTTTCCCACATCTTGTTCTCATGATAGTGATTTCTTGCAAGATATGATGGTTTTATAGGGGGCTTTCCCTTTCGCTGAGCACTCATTCATTCTCCTTCCTGCCACTCTGTGAAGAAGGACGTGTTTGCTTCCCCTTCTGCCATGATTGTGAGTTTCCCAAGGCCTCCCCTGTCATGCTGACCAGTGAGTCAATTAAACCTCTTTCCTTTATAAATGACCCAGTCTTGGGTAGTATCCTTGCAGCAACATGAGAATGGACTAATATAGGGGTAATTGACTTGGTCAGCAGAACGAGGCAGGGCTGCTTTCACACAATGAGGACAGAGAATAATATGGGTGGAGCTCAGGTGACTCACCTGGATACCTCTTGGTACTTCTTACCCAACTATGTCTGTGAGTGGACAAGCACAAGCAGCCCCAACCTGAAAAGGAAGGATATGGTTACCAAGGGCTCAGATGCACCCCCCGACTCCAAGGAATGAGGATTAGGGTCACATCACTGGGTAAACCACTAAGACCAGTAGAAGAGGTAGCAGAGGGCAAGAGAAAGGTAGAATGGATAGTGAAGGAAGGAGGTGATGAGTCAATTGCAGCCCTGAGACAGGAGGCAGTAACAGGGGCTGTTTGTTTTGCTAACCTCCTTCTAAGCTTACCTTCAGGGGGGTCAATGCAACTTTATAATAGCCATCCAAACTCATTGGTCTTGTGTTTATCATTCCTCCAATATGTTTCGAATGCCTGAGTCACTGCACTAGTCAATATGCCATCCCAGCTCACTGCTGGTGAAAAGTTTAGCAGTTGGGCAGCCATCTTGCACTAAAGGCTGCCTGTACACCATCTCCTTACCACTTGGGTATGGAGGGACCCAGTCCTCAAACTCCATCTTAGCTTTCTTGTTTTTTTTCAAACAGAGCCTCACTGTTGTTCAGGCTGGAGTGCAGTGGCATGATCTCAGCTCATTTCAACCTTTGCCTCCCAGGTTAAAGCAATTCTTGTGCCACAGCCTCCCAGCGTAGCTAGGATTACAGGTGTGCATCAGCACACTTGGCTAACTTTTAGTAGAAATAGGGTTTTGCCATGTTGGCCAGGCTGGTCTTGAACTCCTGGCCTCAAGCAATCCACCCCCATCGGCCTCCCAAAGTGCTGGGATTACAGGTGCGAGCCACTGTGCCTGGCCCCCATCTTAGCTTTCTGAGGAGGCTTTTTCGGACCACTTCTGGTGCCAACTATTGTTGGATCCTCGGGGAAGCAGACACCAAGACAGAGTCACTATTGCAAAAGCTTTATTGGGAAATAAGACTTGTAAAAGGAAAATGAAGGAAGCAGATGGGACAGGGAAAGCCTCTGGATCATAACGCAGACCTAACAAGGTCTCTCTTAAGACCAATGGGGCACTCTGGAACAAAGACTGTAGGTTGGAGGAGTCCTGTATTGGGCAGAAATGAATAGGCTCCTGGGTCCCCACCTTGCTTAGTCACTGGGCCCAGGCTTCCCCAAGAAGAGGGCCTGACAGCAGTGGCCACCCCTCAAAGAACGAAAGGGGCTATCATGAACTATGCTCATCAAAGCTGCACAGCAAGTCCTTTCTGGAAGAGGGATCTGAACCTGCATGCATCTCCACAGCTGCCATCTGGTGCACTTTTTACCCCCACTGGTTGTCAAGTGATCCTTTATTGAAATATTTTCCTTTATGCTTCTTAACAAGCTGGGCATTCCACTGCACCACTGCTGATGTCATGAGGGCAGTGGCCATCAACATTGTAGCCCACAGATGGTGCCATTCCCAGGGTCTCTTTCATTGTTCCAGAGAGTTCCCTAACTAAAGATCGGTGCTGCATCTGCCAGGCAATGTTGACATTCTCATCAGGTGATATTTCCATTGTGTTTAATGTTTTTCTGTTTCTGTCTCCTGGAGGTTCCTTGAGAGCTTTGATGATCAGGGCAGAGACAGAAGATACTACCTCAATCTGCGTGTGTCTGTTCTGAATGATCAGTTTCACTGTAATCCTCAGATCCTTCAAGTCACTAGTTGCCCTGGCAATGTTGTTACCAATGTGTTTTGGAGACAGACAGAGGGGGTTGATCTTCAGGGCCAGCTCAGATGTGGCATCAATATAATTTCCAGTGCACTTCGGACTTTAATCTTGTTGGGATCAAACTTAGGTGGCATGGTGGAGGTAGCTGGTGTTGGATGAACCTGGATTCAGAACGAATAAAGAAAGTTGCACACTGGCCTACTCCGAGCTAAAAACTGAAAGCTGGGCACTTTTTCTCAGGCAGACACAGGCATAGCTGAGCAAGGCCGAATGCAGAAGCACAGGCCCAGCCCCTGCTTGCATCACATCTGCTAACATCCAGCTGGCTGGAGCAGGTGAGACGGCCTACCCTAATGCCAAGTTCAAGGAAGTATACTTTGCCCACCGTGAGGCCATGGCAAGGGTGGGTGTGCAGCAGGGGAGTGAAGAATTGGGACGAATAATTAGATCCACACAGGATAAAGGTCCTTTGGAAACGGTTGCGCTCTGGCCATATTAGTTACCATGATTACTATTACCGTTATTAGTTACTATTATTACCACCTGTCCAGGAGACCAGGTCCCCTAGCCAAGTGGTGTCACAGACAGCTCTCAGAAGGGATAATCACTTGAGGAAACACCTAAGATCAGGTTTGGGATCTGCAATTCAAAATTGCACTTTGGGGATAGAAAAGATCAAATGTAGCACAAAACAGCCACCACACTATCCTCCCAAAGCCCCTGCCAGGCAGCTCCAGGGCTGGCCCAGTGGATCAATAGCAATCTGGGGTGCTAGGGAGGGCGCCTTCTGAGTAGTTCAGATGAACTGAACATGATGAATTGCCGGCTGCTTCCTGAGTCCTTGGGGAAGCACACGCACCATCCACTTAACGCTGGAGCCTAGCTGTTCTCCGGGCACTCCTACCCCGTCTTCCTGGTGGGGCTTAGATGCTCCTGCCTCTTCCACCAGCTCCTCCTGCCCTGCATGCTCCAGGGAGGATGGAGGCCTCCGGGCACCCCCAGGACAGGAGATCCTGCCCAGAAGCCCTGGGAAAGCTCTTCCCTGGCCTCTGCTTCCTCTGCTTTCTGGTGACCTACGCCCTGGTGGGTGCTGTGCTCTTCTCTGCCATTGAGGACGGCCAGGTCCTGCTGGCAGCAGATGATGGAGAGTTTGAGGAGTTCTTGGAGGAGCTCTGCAGAATCTTGAACTGCAGTGAAACAGGTAGGTGCCTCACCTGAACAGGGCAGGCCTTTTCTCTGTGGTGGCCGCAGTCCCCCGAGAGCAGAGGGCTGCCTTCCAGGAGGCTGGGTCTGGGAGCTGCCTGCCTGTATCCTCCTCATGCCTGGGCACTTTAGGCGAGTAACTTCTTTCTGAGCCTCCATTTTATTCTCTGAAGTGTGGGGAGACTAGCTGCCTCTTGGGGTTGCTGTGAAGAATGCAGGAAAAGCCCTGAGCACCCAGGAGGTGTTTGGGAAAGACCAGCTCCCCTTCCTGTGCCTCTGCTCCCAGCCCCATCCAGACCAGCAGGCTCAGGGGAGGATGGATTCCCAGGGATTGGGTGGGGTGGGGTGCATGGGTGAGCAAATCCAGGGCTGGGGTTGCGGGGCTAGGTTGCTTCTCAGAACTATGTCTCTCTGACCCAGGATGCAGTTTGCAGGGATGAGAATTTAGGGAACAACCCAAATTGGGTTTGAATTCCAGCAGAAACACTGGCACCCCCACACCGCCACTTCCTCTTCCAAATGCATTTTCTGCTGTCTGCCTCAGGAGGGTGGGGAGATGCTGTGAGAAGACCTGGGGAGGTTGGGGCAGGCCTGGCTCTTGTCCCAGCTGCTCTCCAGCTTGCTCTGCGATCCACGGAGGCAAAGCTTTGTTCTCTCTGGGTCTCAGTCTGCAGGAAAGAAAGGTACCCCCAATCTCAGGCCTGCCGGTCACAGGGACCCTGTGAGAAGCAGAGGAGACAAGGAACACTCAGGATCTTGGAACATAGAAGGCGCTTGATAGTGTCCTCATTGCGTTTTATTTATATTTATTTACTTCTTTCTACCCTGCTCTGTTCCGCAAAAGAAGCTTGTTATTGTAGTCAACAGAGCAAGATAAAACAAGGGAGAGTAGATAAATAAAAGACAAAGGGAAACCAGACTCTAAAAGTCAGGAGAAGAGCAGGGAACAGGGAGCTCCTCCCCTCCCACTCTTGAATGGGGGCTCCTCCCACAGCTCCGACCTTGCTTTGGGAACAGCTGCAGCTTCCAGAGACAAGAGGCTGGTCCAGGGAGGCAGTCTGCTGTCTGTGGAGGGTCCCACTCCCTGCATCCTTGCCAGACTGACGCCAGCCTGCTCTGTGGATCTGGAAGATTGCTGCCAAATGGACACTTCACCATCGTAGGGTCTAGACTATCAGCAAGTTCAAGGCTCTCCAAGCCAGCAACACATCAGAATCACAGGGAGACTGCCTAGAGTACACATTCCCAGGCTCTTCTCCAAACGCGCTTAATCACGATCTCCAAGGCTGAGCTGATAATCTTATTTTTAAAGTTTGCAGGATAAGGCCAAGCATGGTGGCTCACGCCCATAGTCCTCGCAGTTTGGGAGGCCAAGGTGGAAGAATCATTTGATGTCAGGAGTTTGAGACTAGGCCTGGGCAACAAGTTGAGACCCTGTCTCTACAAAAGATTTTAAAATTTAGCCAAATGAGGTGGCATGCACTTGTAGTCCCAGCTACTTGGGAGGCTGAGGCAGGAGATTGCTTGAGCCTAGGAGTTTGAGGCTACAGTGAGCTGTGATTGTGCCACTGCACTCCAGCCTGGATGACAGAGCCAGACATGTCTCAAAAATAAACAAATAAATAAATACAAATAAAGTTTCTCAGGTGATTCCAATGCATAGCAGGGTATGGGAACACAGAGCTGGTCCCACTCCATTTTGTACGGATTTTCACTGGAGATTAAAATGTTCCATAGGGTTAGTCACGTGTAGACCCTGTGGCAAACACTTCACACAGTATCTCCCCTAATCCTCACAAGAACCTTATATGTTGGGTAGACGTTGTCTCTGTTTTACAGATTAGGAAACTGAGGCCTCGGGAGGTTAAACAATTTGTCCAAGTTTGCAAACTAGACAAATGGAGCCAGGGATTTAGCCCCATGTATTTGGATTCCAGAGCCTGAACCTTTCACCACAATCTCATGCTGTCTCCCTGATGGGGAAACTGAGGCTCAAAAAGCAGCCTCTTGTCCACAGTTACAGAACTTGTCAGGGTCAGAGCTGGGTCTGTAATTCAGGTGTGTAGCCTCCCAGGCTGGTGCCAGTTAAAACAAGTAGCGACTTCCTGCTGGGTGCTAGGCTCAGTGCCGTCCTCTTCAGGCCAAACCAGAGTCTAGCAGGGGCCTCTGGGGTCCCAAAGCCCACTAGCTGCCCAGGCCAACTGAGCCATTTGGGAACCTCTCTGGGAAACAAGGGTTCCCGCCTCTGCTCTGTTGATCCTGGGAAACAATGTTTAGGAAGTCAAGTTTCCTAGGCCTGGAGGAGACATCTACTGGCAGCTGGTGCCCAAAGATCATATTATGATAATATGGTTATCAAATTCCATCAAGCTTTTTACATTTTTATTTTTTAGATGGAAACTCACTCTGTCGCCCAGGCTGGAGTGCAGTGGCGCGATCTTAGCTCACTGCAGCCTCCACTCCCCAGGTTCAAGTGATTCTCCTGCCTCAGTTTCCCGAGTAGCTGGGACCACAGGCGTGCGCCACCATGCCTGGCTAATTTTTGTATTTTTAGTAGAGACAGGGCCTCACTATGTTGGCCAGGCTGGTCTCGAACTCCTGACCTCAAATGATCCGTCCTCCTCAGCCTCAAAGTGCTGGAACTACAGGTGTGAGTCACAGCGCCAGGCAAACTTCATCAAGCACAACGACCTCCAGGAGTGGGTATGATTTGCATCTGGGTAACAGCTTGCTTTTCCTGAAAGCCTTTTGCTTTTAGTGCTTGAGAACCCTGTAGACGTTGTCTTCCTTTGAGAGATGAAAGAAATGGAGGTTCAGAAAGTTAAAAAGTGAAGGCTGCACAGCAAAGCCAGGACTAAGCTCTGATGGGGCCCCCAGGGGCCTTTCTGTTAGTGCTCTTCTCACAGGGCCCTGTGGCCTCCTTATCTCCATGGGGACCACAGGCAGGACCCAGGATGCAGAAATATTTTAAAGGGGCTGGGCACGGTGGCTCACGCCTGAAATCCCAGCACTTTGGGAAGTCATGGCGAGTGGATCATGAGGTCAGGAGTTCAGCCTGGCCACGATGGTGAAACCCCATCTCTACTAAAAATACAAAAATTAGCTGGGCATGGTGGAAGGCATCTGTAATCCCAGTTACTTGGGAGGCTGAGGCTGAAAATTGCTTGAACCTGGGAGGTGGAGGTTGCAGTGAACTGAGATCGCACAACCATACTCCAGTCTGGGTGACAGAGCGAGACTCTATCTCAAAAAAAAAAAAAAAGAAAGAAAGAAAGAAAGAAAGAAATATTTTAAAGGAGGACTCCGATCACCAAGCTTTGGTGTTGATCTAACCACAAGGCGAGGGGGCTGCTGGTCCTTGGGAAGACTATCCCTTTCACCTGGGTGGGGCTTGCCTTGACGAGGAGAACCTTTCCCCCACACTCTTGGTCGTGTCTTTCTCCAGTGGTGGAAGACAGGAAACAGGACCTCCAGGGGCACCTGCAGAAGGTGAAGCCTCAGTGGTTTAACAGGACCACACACTGGTCCTTCCTGAGCTCGCTCTTTTTCTGCTGCACCGTGTTCAGCACTGTTGGTAAGTGCAAAGCCACAGTCCCCCGCAGTGGCCCCGGGAAGGGTGGGCTTCTGGGTGGCAAAGGACACTGGAATTGGAGTGTGGAGATGGCCCTCCTCTCCCTCCCTCCCTCCTTTCCTCTCTTCCTCTCTTCCTTTCCTCAAGTCTATATTGCACGCCTACAAACAGCAGCAGCTGCACTGGCCGACACTTAGGCACTGAAGATGCGTCAGGCCCTGTTCTAAGTCCTTTACGCTGATTAGCTTATCTAAGCCTCACCACGAGATGGATGCTATTGTTGTTCCCACACTCTAGTAGGCCCGTCAGTTTCGAAAAGTCATACAGTGCATGTGTGTTTGAACCCAGCCACTTGGGTCTAGACCCAGCACCCGGCTGCCTCTCTCCATGTACAACTTACTGTGCACCTGGCACATAGAAACTGGGAGGGAGATGCCTCCCTGCCCTTATGGGTAAAACTCTGGTTTAGTGGCCCCTTTGAGGACATGACCATGTGGCTGGAGGGCAGAGACGGTCAGGACACTGGTGGGGGATGCTGTGGGAATTAGGCCTCCTGGGCTGGGGGCGTGATGCCATTGGGCCAGCAGTAACTAAGGCCCCACTGGCGATTAAGAGCTCACTCCGAGCTGGTTGGCCCATCCCCAGCTTTCTTTCTAGTGGGGCAGCAGGGGGCCAGGTTGGAGGGGCCAAACCAGGCCTGGCAAGAACCTCCCCTGCCGGGATGGGGGTCACAGGAGGTGGAAATGGTGGAAGTGCCCTCAGCCACAGGGCCGAAGCTCTTGGGTCAGAGCCCTCACCAGGACTGTGGCCTATCACTCAGCCCTTGCCCCTTTTGGCTGGCAAAAGGGACTGTGGCCCCTCTCCTCCTTCAAGAGAGAAGTACCCATCCCTAGGAGGGCCTGGCCCACAGGGGTCGCAGAGAGAGGCTGGGGTCCTCACGCTAAAGTTTAGGGCCAGCCTGGGTTAGAGCTGTGTGTCGCCCCTCTGAGCCTTGTACTTGGATTCATAAGCCCTCCTAGACCTGCCTCTTAGGGTCAGCTGATGACTATACATGTAAGTGGCAGCCAGGATGCCTTCAGAAGCGGCTAACAGAAAACCCAACTCACCTGGCTTACACTTGCAAGGAGACTATCACCTTGCAAGTAAGAAGTCCACAGCTCTAGGCTGACACGCAGCTCATGCCCAGTGCCGTATGCAGTTGCGGCACTAGGCATCAGGTTTTCTCCATCCTTCTGCCCACTGGGCCACAAGAGGCCACCAAGGTCCACACCCCATGTGAGCATAACTGTGTCTTATATAGAAGAGGCTGCGTCTCTCTCCATGGTTCATCATCAGCGATGATGTCTTCCTGGGAGCCTCCCTCCCACCTCTAAGCTGGTCCCAGGCAGGGGGATTGGAGCACTAGGGTAACTAAGACCAATTGCATCTGCTCCTACATCAGCTGGGGGCGCAGTGGCTTTGAAGGGAAGAAAGGAGGGAATGGCTGCTGGGTGGGCAACCGGTGTCTGCTGCACTCAGCTTCAGAAATGGCCACACAGCCCCCGGAAAGCTCTCACAGTCCCCACATGGTTTCACCCATTCACCTGAATGCTTTTATTTATTTATTTATTTTTGAGATGGAGTCTTGCTCTGTCACCCACGCTGGAGTGGCAGTTGGCATAATGTAGGCTTACTGCAACCTCTGCTTCCCTGGTTCAAGCAATGCTTGTGTCTCAGCCTCCTGAGCAGCTGGGATTACAGGCATGCACCACCATGCCTGGCTAGTTTTTATATTTTTACTAGAGGCAGGGTTTCACCATGTTGGCCAGGCTGGCCTCAAACTCCTGACCTCAGGTGATCTGCCTGCCTGGGCCTCCGAAAATGCTGGATTAGAGGCTTGAGCCACTGTGCCTGGTCTGGTTCACCTGAATGCTGGTGCAGGCAGGGATGGGTAAGGGACAGAAAGAATAAGGACAGCAGCTATATCACTCAGCCCGTGCCGGGCATGGGGTCCAGGTCCTTCTCTTGTGCAATTCTCACCACAACCCCGCAAGGTAGGTGCTGTGACTATCCCATTCCACAGACAAGTGGGCTCAGATTCTAAGAGGGAATCAGTGTGAGCAAGTCACAGGCAGGGCTGAGGTCAAACCTCAGAGCTGACCTTTCCAGGGGAACCCATAGCTCAGGGGATGTTTTGAGGAAACAACAGTTCCAGGAGAACAGCAACTGCAAGAAAGACTCAGAGATGTTCAAAGGGGTTGGGAGTTATGGGGTTTACTTAGTCTTTTTGTTTTCCTCAATAATTTTTTTTTTTTGAGACAGAATCTCACTCTGTTGCCCAGGGTGGAGTGCGATGGTGCCATTTCAGCTCACTGCAACCTCTGCCTCCCGGGTTCAAGTGATTCTCCCACCTCAGCCTCCTGAGTAGCTGGGATTACAGCCATCATGCCCAGCTAATTTTTGTATTTTGGGGTTTTTGTTTTGTTTTGTTTTTTGTTTTTGGAGACGAAGTCTCACTCTGTCGCCCAGGCTGGAGTGCAGTGGCACAATTTTGGCTCACTGCAACATCTGCCTCCCGGGTTCAAGTGGTTCTTCTGTGTCAGCCTCTCAAGTAGCTGGGATTACAGGCATGCACCATCACACCTGGCCAATTTTTGTATTTTTTGGAGAGATGGGGTTTCACCATGTCAGCCAGGCTGGTCTTGAACTCCTGACCTCAGGGGATCCACCCACCTCAGCCTCCCAAAGTGCTGGGATTATAGGCATGAGCCACCACAGCCCGCTTCCTTAAGAATTTAGATTGGTCCAGGGACCTTGGCTTATGCTTATAATCCCAGCACTTTGGGAGGTTGAGGTGAGAGTTGGAGACCAGCCTGAAAATATAACGAGACCTCATCTCTACAAAAAAAAAAAAAAAAATTAGCTGGGTGTGGTGACGTGCGCCTGTAGTTCCAGCTACTCAGGAGGCTGAGGTGGGAGCATCACCTGAGCCCTGGAGGTCGAGGCTGCAGTGAGTCATGATCTCACCACTGCACTCCAGCCTGGGTGACAGAGTCAGCCTGGATGGCAGAGCCTGTCTCAAAAACAAACCAACAAACAAAAAACCAAAAAAACTTAGGTGTATCTGTGGCAGGATTTCTCAACCTCAGCCCCATCGGCTCTTGCACGGGAAAATTCTCTGCAGCGGAGGATCCTGTGCGATGCAGGCTGTTGAGCAGTAGCTCTGGCTTCCACCCACCAGATGCAATAGTGCTTTCCCCACTGCCCCCACCCATTACGGCAGCCACAAAAGTTTCTGGGCATTTCAAATGTCTCTTGGGAGGCAAAATTGCCCCCTGTTGAGAACAATTGATCTATTGCAACGGTTATCAAAATATGGTCCCCAAGTAACATCGACATCACTGGGCGACTTGCTAGAAATGCAAATTAATTCTCAGGTGTCATTCTAGACCTACTGAGCCAGAAACTATGGCTGTGGGACCCAGTAATCTGTAGTTTAGAAAGTTCTCCCTGTGATTCTGATGTGTGCTAATGTTTGAGAAGCGTGCCCCGGCTGCATGTCAGAGTCACTTTCGGAGATTTTGCAAGCTCCCCTGTGTGTACCCTGCCCCAGACCAAGCAATCAGAGTCTCTAGGGACCAGGCCCAGGCATCATTATTTTTCAGGGCCCTCCAGGTGATCCTAATGGGAGTCACTGATCTAATGGGAAATGCATTAGCTTCGGTTAAATTCTAAGAAGGCAATGCTACTGCCCATTGAACGAGTCAATTAGGACATCATGCCACCCAGTAATTACAACTGGAAGAGGATGTTAGGGAATGTTCTGCACTGTCCATAATCAATAACGGTGTTTGAAAGTCCCTCTGGCAATACTGCTTCCTGCCCTGCATCTCTGGGTCATCTGAAATGCACCTGGCTTTGATGCTAAGAACGGGAGACCTGACAGGTATGAGGCCGGTCAATCCCCGGTCATTCCCAACTGGGTCAGCCCTCTTGGATTACAAAGGGAAGTGCATGGGCTATTAAGTACTCACAGGCTAAGTGCAGTGAACTGATTGTATCAAAATATATGAATGCATTATTAGAAATAATATGAGTTCCATTATGCATTTCAGCATTCAGTAACTAGGATAGTTAATACGTTCCCTTTGTAGGGGTTGTGTGCTGAGACCTTGCTTCCTTGAAACATTTTCAGGAATGTGACATAATGTAGATTTTGGATTGCAAAAGTATCTCACCCAGAGGCAGCCAAAAAGGCTTGTTTCTAAGCCTCTAAATCCACCTTCACCAAGGACAGCAGTGGATTCAGGTGGATTTACAGTGCCTGCTCTGTGCTCAAATCCCAGCTCCTTTCAAACACCCCAATCCAAACCATCCCCCTGCCCTGCTAAGATTTCTGCCAAAATTGTCTAACCAGTCTCTACAGGTTCCTCCTCTCAGCTCCCGCCTTAGCCAAAGCCCCCTTCATCTCTCACCTGGGCGGGAAACACAACCTCCCCACTCATCTTCCTGTGTGCATCTGAAGCCCTCCAATTTATTATCTGTGATGCTGTCAGGATAATCTTTTCAAGATGAAAACCTGATGGGGTGTGGTGGCTCACTCCTATAATCCCAGCACTTTGGGGACTGAAGTGGGCAGATCACTTGAGGTTTGGAGTTCGAGACCAGCCTGGCCAAAATGGTGAAACCTCGTCTCTACTAAAAATACAAAAATTAGCCAAGCATGATGGTGGGTGCCTGTAGTCCCAGCTACTCAGGAGGCTAGGGCAGGAGAATTGCTTGAACCTGGGAGGTGGAGGTTGCAGTAAGCCAAAGTCATGCCACTTCACTCCAGCCTGGGCAACAGAGTGAGACTGCATTTCAAAAAAAAAAAAAAAAAGATGCAAACATGGTTTTATTAGTTTCCTGTGGCTGCTGTAATAAATTCCCACAAACTCAGTGGCTTGAAGCAATAGAAATTTATTCTGTCACGATCTGGAGCGCAGAAGTTTGAAATCAATTTTACTGATTTCAAAAATCAAGGTATTGGCAGAGCCATGCTCCCTCTGAGGCTCTAGGGAAGGATCCTTCCTTGCCTCTTCCTTGGCAGCTTCTGGTGGCTGCCAGCATCCCCTGGCTTGCAGCCGCATCACTCTGGTCTCTGCCTCTGAGGTTCTATTGCCTCCCCTTCTCTGTGTGTAAAATATCTTGCTCAGCCTCTCTCTTATCAGGACACTTATAATGGTACCTAGGGCCACACACACAATCCAGGATAACTTCCTCATCTCAAGATCCTTAGTCACGTCTGCAAAGACCCACTTTCCAAATAAGGTAGCATTGACAGATTCCAGGAGTTAGGACTTGACTGTCTTTATCTGGGGGCTGTCATTTTTCAGCCTTCCATACTGATCGAGGTACTCCCCGATCTGCCATGGAAGCCCTTAGATGCTGCCCACCTCCCAGCCTCACCTTGCTCCCTTCCCCTACCTTCCTGTACACTGGCCATACTGGCCTTCTCTTGGCTCCTTAAACCTGGGTGACAGCTATACTCAGGGTGACACCTTGGTGAAAAATTAACCACATCCCTCACTAGGCAGTTACAGCCCTGTGCCCCAAGCCCTGAGCTCCGAGCTTGGTAGTGCACTGAGGCTAGGTTTCTGCACCCAGTCAGCTCCCAATCACCCCCTTGGCATATATGCCCTACACACATTACACAAGTACTCACTGTCACTCTATGGATAGCCCTTTGTTGAACCTGCCACAGGGTCTTTGCACAGGCTGCTTCCTCTCTCTTTACCTGGCTAGTTCTTGGCCCCCTCCCAACATCAGCTCAAAAATCACCTCACCAGAAAATCTTTCCTGCCTAAATCCAGGATGGGAGCCTTTTTTTTTTTTTTTTTTTTTTTTTGAGACAGAATCTTGCTCTGTTGCCCAGGCTGGATTACAGTAGCATGATCTCAGCTCACTGCAACTCTGCCTCTTGGGTTCAAGTGATTCTCATGCCTCAGTCTCCCAAGTAGCTGGGACTACAGATATGCACCATGACACCCAGCCAGTTTTTGTATTTTTAGTAGAGATGGGGTTTTGCTATGTTGGCCAGGCTGGTCTTGAACTCCTGACCTCAAGTGATTCACCCACCTTGGCTCCCCAAAGTGATGGAATTACAGGTGTGAGCTACCATGCCTGGCCTAGGATGAGTGCCTTTTTTCTAATCATTCATGGAATGGTCTGCTCTTTCACTTCATTATTGATCTCCATTTGTAATTATATACTCACTAGTGTAGTTTTAAAAATTAATATCTGCCTCTCTTACCAAACCAGAGACTCAGATAGATCATATCCCATATCTACTTTTCTTAGCACTATGTCCCCAGTACATGCAGTAAGTACTCAATAAATACAGAATGAATGAATCGTGCACATACAGAGTTAACCAACACTGCTGTACTTAGTAGAACCAGCCAGATTGGTGTGGAGTGCTCTGGGTTGGATGCAAACTGATGAGACTCTTTGAGAACTGCAGTTCCCTCCCCTACACTTGGGACCCTGGTGAGGGTGGGCAACCTGAATGCCCCCCTGCTCCTAGAAGGCAGAGCCTGAGGCCAAAGTTTGCCACAGGGAGCTGCACTCCTGGAGGAAGTTGGGGCTTAGCCAGTCGAGGAGTTGCCTTCAGATTAATTTACATAATTGGGCTGGGGTTTTCTGTATTAATCATCCTTTATGACATCAAAAATTAAACACAGGCATTAAATGCAAAAGCTTTGTCCTCTGCTTGTTGAAGTCATTGATGCTTGCCCACTCCAGAAGATTCAGCCACCTGTGCTCTGGGATCTGACGCTTCTCTGCTCCTGCCCCTCTGTAGGTGCAAGGGGAGGGGAAGGGCTCCCTAAGGGGATGGAGACCTCGGCTGCCCCTTCCTCTGCTTGGCTTCCAGGTTCTCTCTGGTTGAAGGGTCCTGCCCCCTGGATGCTCCTGAGGATGACAGCACTGGTTGGGGATCTGAGAGTCCTGTGGATTTGACTCCCAGCTCCACTATGTATCACATGTATGCTCATGGCCAAGCTGTTGTTTCTCCACCTGTGAATGGTGATAACAGTTCCTCGCTATGAAGGCTGACTATACCCAGCCCACAGGAAGTGCTCACTAGGAAGCTAAGGTCTTGAGGACACCACCATTTATCAATCGCACACTGTGCGTCAAGCACGAGCCTCATGTAATCCTCCCAGCTAGTCGATATGCAGAGATTTTTATCTGTAAGATGGCATTGTCATCTCCATCTTACAGATAAAAATCCCAAAAATGTGAGCAGTCAAGTAATGTTATCACAAATGGCAGAGCTGGGATTCAAACCAAGGTCAGTCAGAACCTAGATGCTAGAAGGCTAATTGTTTCACTGTCATTTAGGAACATGTTTGTCTAATCTGCTAAGTCACAAATGGCTCTGAGGGCAATTGTATAAACTCATCTACCTTCTTTCTGTTTTTCTTAATACTATGCACACTGCTGAGCACACCATGGGAAAACAGTAAGTGTCTCTTACATAGAAACAAATAGTCCAGCCTTCTTACGGAGGACAAGGGTGAGTGGCTTCTTAAAAGCCAGCACCTTCATGGAGGATAAAGGTGGCGATGGATATAATTAGAAGCTGTTCATCCTCTCTTACTTGTACTCATCCTGTCCTTCCAGGTCAGCTGAGCCCATCCTTTGGGCGATGCTCAGAAATGGCCAGAACAGAATAAAAGGCAATCTGTTCACCCCAAACCTGTGCTGGTGCCCTGCCAAGGACATTTCAAGTCAAAGACCTGGATATCAGCTGTTCCTTATTCTAAAGGGAAGCTGAGTATCACTCCCTTCCCTTCCACCAAAGCAGGCCTAATGCCAGACCAGTGGCTGAATACTTTGAGATGAGTATTTTCAAAAGCATTGTGTAAAATGTCATGCCAAGGAGGAGAAATGGCAGAAGATCTCTTTAAAGCTTTTGTGGGGGGTTAAAGGGACGGGGCCAGATGAAGACTCTAAGCTCCATCTTCTCTTTCAGGGTATGGCTACATCTACCCCGTCACCAGGCTTGGCAAGTACTTGTGCATGCTCTACGCTCTCTTTGGTATCCCCCTGATGTTCCTCGTTCTTACGGACACAGGCGACATCCTGGCAACCATCTTATCCACATCTTACAATCGGTTCCAAAAATCCCCTTTCTTTACCCGCCCTCTCTCCAAGTGGTGCCCCCAATCTCTCTTCAAGAAAAAACCAGATCCCAAGCCCACAGATGAAGCTGTCCCTCAGATCATTATCAATGCTGAAGAGCTTCCAGGCCCCAAACCTGGCAGACGTTCTTCACGCCCAAACTGCAACATGGAGCTGTTTGAGAGACTTCGTGTGCAAGAGAAACAGAACACACTGCAACTGCCCCCACAGGCCATGGAGAGGAGTAGCTCATGTCCCGAACTGGTGCTGGGGAGACTCTCATATTCCATCATCAGCAACCTGGATGAAGCCGGACAGCAGGTGGAGAAGTTGGACATCCCCCTCCCCATTGTTGTCCTGATTGTTTTTGCCTACATTTCCTGTGCAGCTGCCATCCTCCCCTTCTGGGAGACACAGTTGGATTTTGAGAATGCCTTCTATTTCTGCTTTGTCACACTGACCACCATTGGGTTTGGGGATACTGTTTTAGAACACCCTAACTTCTTCCTGTTCTTGTCCATTTATATCATCGTTGGAATGGAGATTGTGTTCATTGCTTTCAAGTTGGTGCAAAACAGGCTGATTGACATCTACAAAAATGTTATGCTATTCTTTGCAAAAGGGAATTTTTACCACCTTGTTAAAAAGTGAAGGTTTCATTATCTCTCAAGTGACAGACACTGGCTGAGCTGGTTTTCTTGTGTTGCCTTTCAGGGTCATGTGATTAGATCAGTGGCACTGCAGCCCGTCACTTGAGATTTTGAATCTTGGAGACAAATCCCTTATGAGAGCTGAGTTCAGTCTTGAGGGCCTGCAGAAATTTGGCCAATGCCCTTTGTTTCAGGACATTAGGAAAAAAACTATCACCATTCTCCAAAGTCCAATGAATTTATCTGTCCTCTTTTTTCAAAAGCACCACTTCATGTAGATGAAGCAACCTTATGGATGTCACTGTTCTCCTTAAAATATGAGAAAAAACACCTTTATTCTTGGAAGTTGTACTTTTAGTTAAATTAAAATTTTCCTGAGCTGTTCTTTGTTACTTGCAAAAGAACTAGTGTGAACAACCTCTTTTCTTGAATGACTGCACGAGTGCATATAAGACCAGTCTAATCCCAGCCCCTGTGAAATATATAGATGCTGGATGTCGCCAGAATGGCAAAGTAGAAGCAATTGGGCTTCACTGTCCCTTATAGAAAACCAAAAACAACTATCTAGTGCCAAGATAATAGCCACCAATATCCCAGAACTCAAAACTGAGGCTTTGACAAACCCTGGGGCCACAGAAAAGCGAAAAACAGTGAGTGGAAGGTAGGTAAAATGGACTTCTCTGTGACACCCCTTCCCCAAACTGTGTCACCATGTGGAAAAGTTCCCTGGACTTGTGATTTCTACACTGGAAAAAAGTAAGATCAAGGCAGCCAGCCAGCTTCCTCATCATCTTGAGTACCTATTCAGGAAAGCTTTCCTGCCTCAATCCACAGAATCATGAATACTTGTAGGGTAAGGGACCCCTGAAAACTTCTGGAGTCCCATAGATATTGGAGGTGGGGCTAGCAGCCCAGTGCGTGAAACTCTGGGGCTGCTCTTCATCTCAGAAAAACAAGACACTAAATCAGAGAGGTAGTTCGGCAGTATCACATTATAAGAGGCACTCTCCACAGGCCCTCTGGGCAAGAACCCCTAACCAGCCCCTGCCCACACAGCTGGAGAATCCCCTTTGGTGCGCTTTACCTGTGACAAGGCAGAGCTTTGAACTTTTGCAAGAGTCATGACAAACCTGGGCTTAGGGTACTATTTAGTGCTGAAAAGGAGGCAGTGATCTAGGGCTAAAGGAACCAATAGGCAAAGTGCACAGAACATCTAAACATACATATACTAAAGAGACCAAACTAACCTAGGCAGCAAAGACTGGAATAAATAATCATTCAATGTGAAGATATACATGTACATCCATAAGAAACTGCATACACCAGGAACCATGACTTCTCCAAATGGACAAAGCAAGGAGCCAGTGAGTGATTGGCTCAAACAAAATGGTAATCTGTGAGCTCTCAGATCATGAGTTCAAAATAGTGGTCTTAAGAAAATGCAGCAAATGCCAAGGTAACACAGAAAACCAATTCAGAAACCTATCAGAGAAATTTAACAAAGAGATTAAGATAATTTTAAAATATCAAACAGAAATATTGGAACTGAAAAGGACATTAGCTGAACTAAAAAACACATTACAAGATCTCAACAACAGAACAGATCAAGCAGAAGAAAGAATTAATGAACTCAAAGACAGGCTATTTGAAAATATACATTCAAAGGAGAGAAAAGAAAACAATGAAAAGGAATAAAGAATGCCTACAAAATCTAGAAAATAACCTCAGAAGAGCAAATCTAGGAGTAATGGCTTTCAAGAGGGAATTGAGAAAGAACAAGGGGCAGAAGATTTATTCAAAGAAATAATAACAGTAACCTTTCCAAGCCTAGAGAAAGATATAAATATGCCAGGTACAGGAAGGTCAAAAATCACCAAACAGATTTAACCCAAATAAAATGGCCCCAAAGCATAGAATAATCAGATTCTCAAAGGTCAAGGACAAAGAGAAGATGATAAAATAAGCAAGAGAAAAGAAGCAAACAACATATAAATGAGCTCTGATTCATCTGGCAACAGACTTCTCAGCAGAAAGCATATAGACCTGGAGAGGGCAGGATGACATATTCAAAGTGCTGAAGGCAAAAAAGACCTGTCAACTGAGAATACTATACACAGCAAAGCTATCCTTCAAACATAAGCTGAGGGAATTCATCATCACCAGAACTGTCTTACAGAATTGCTAAAGGGAGTTTAATCTGGAAGAAGAAAAGAACATTAATGTGCAACAAAGACATCATCTGATGGTACAAAACTCACTGGTAAAAGTAAGTACACAGACACATTCAGAATACTCTTTTACTGCAACTGTGGTTTGTAAACCACTCATTTCTCTAGTACGAAGACTAAAAGACAAATATATCAATAATAATAACTAGAACAATTTGTTAAAAGATAGGCAATATAAAATATGTAAATTAAGACAATAAAAAGTCAGAATATAGGGAAATGGAGTTAAAGTATAGAGTTTTTTAGTTTTTTCTTTGTGACCAAAGTTGTCATCTATTCAAATAACTTGTTAACTATGTTTTTTGTAAACCTCACAGTAATCATAAAGCAATCACAAAACCTAACATAGATACGCTAAAAATAAAAAGCAGGGAATTGAAACCTACTATCAGGGAAAAATCACTTAAAATATACTGATATCACAGAGTGGAATTGACACCTGTGTTTACAGGGGACTGAGATATTTCCAGTGGCCAGATTCTGTGTAGATCACTTTTCTAATTGGTGTATTAATGGTGCCTCCGGAATGAGTTGGCCTCTGAAAAACACTGATGCCTAAATGAAAGCATTAGTACGTGGGAACAGTGGCACTTGTTAGGTAGACACACTCCTAGGCTGTTCATGGATGGGTTGACATGTGAATGCGCTGGTCTGTGTAGCAGATGCTGCAGGTGCCCTATCCATATGTCTTGGCACTACAACTCCCTTTCCTTGAGAATTTTCGCTGGCCATGAAAGCATGGGCATGTGCAGGGCTAGCTAGAAGTGTCAAGAAGTTAATGCTTCTGGGAGCATCCCTCAATCAATGACTGATGGGAGCTGGTAGATATATGGTGCCCAGCTCCCTTGCCCCTCCGATGGAATAACTCTGTGGCGTGTTTAATACTGATACTGTCTCCCCAAGTTCCCCAGTGGACTTGAGCCCCAGTTGCTTATCAGCACACCCTGTATGGACCCCCTTCATCTCCCTGTATCACTTCTCCACTGCTCTACTGGGGCTTCCTGAGATTACCTCCAAAAGAACCACTCACTCAAATTCTTGTCACAGGGTCACTCCTGGGGACCCCAGCCTGGGAGAGGATGTAAACAAGTCAATATGTGAACTGGTTGGTACATGCATGGAATAGCACAAATCTTTTTTTTTTTTATCATTTTTAAAAATTGCATTTTAGGTTTTGGGGTACATGTGAAGAACATGTAAGATTGTTGCATAGGTACACACATGGCAGTGTGGTTTGCTGCCTTCCTCCCCATCACCTATATCTGGCATTTCTCCCCATGTTATCCCTCCCCAACTCCCCACTCCCTGCTGTCCCTCCCCTATTTCCCCCAGACAGACCCCAGAGTGTGTTATGCTCCCCTCCCTGTGTCCATGTGTTCTCATTGTTCAACTCCCACCTATGAGTGAGAACATGCAGTGTTTGATTTTCTGTTGTGTCAATTTGCTGAGAGAGATGGTTTCCAGGTTCATTCATGTCCCTACAAAGGACACAAACTCATTGTTTTTGATGGCTGCATAGTATTCCATGGTGTATATGTGCCACATTTTCCCTGTCCAGTCTATCGTCGATGGGCATTGGAGTTGGTTCCAAGTCTTTGCTATTGTAAACAGTGCTGCAATGAACATTCGTGTGCATGTGTCCTTATAATAGAATGATTTATAATCCTTTGGATATATACCCAATAATGGGATTGCTGGGTCAAATGAAATTTTTATTTCTTGGTCCTTGAGGAATGGCCACACTGTCTTCCATAATGGTTGAACTAGTTTGCACTCCCACCAACAGTGTAAAAGTGTTCCTATTTCTCCACATCCTCTCCAGCATCTGATGTCTCCAGATTTTTTAATGATTGCCATTCTAACTGGCGTGAGATGATATCTCAATGTGGTTTTGATTTGCATTTCTCTAATGACCAGTGATGATGAGCATTTTTTCATATGTTTGTTGGCCTCATATATGTCTTCTTTTGTAAAGTGTCTGTTCATATCCTTCACCCACTTTTGAATGGGCTTGTTTGTTTTTTTTCTTGTAGATCTGTTTTAGTTCTTTGTAGATTCTGGGTATTAGCCCTTTGTCAGATGGGTAGATTACAAAAATTTTTTCCCATTTTATTGGTTGCCAATTCACTCCAATGACTGTTTCTTTTGTTGTGCAAAAGCTGTGGAGTTTGATTAGGTCCCATTTGTCTATTTTGGCTTTTGTTGCCAATGCTTTTGGTGTTTTAGTCATGGAGTCCTTGCCTATGCCTATGTCCTGAATGGTTTTGCTTAGGTTTTCTTCTAGGGTTTTTATGGTGTTAGGTCTTATGTTTAAGTCTTTAATCCATCTGGAGTTAATTTTAGTGTAAGGTGTCAGGAAGGGGTCCAGTTTCTGCTTTCTGCTCATTCCTAGCCAGTTTTCCCAGTACCATTTATTTAACAGGGAATCATTTCCCCATTGCTTGTTTTTGTCAGGTTTGTCAAAGATCAGATGGTTGTAGATGTGTGGCATTATCTCCAAGGCCCCTGTTCTATTCCATTTGTCTATATCTCTGTTTTGGTACCAGTACCATGCTGTTTTGATTACTGTAGACTTGTAGTATAGTTTGAACTCTGGTAGTGTGATGCCTCCAGCTTTGTTCTTTTTGCTTAGAATTGACTTGGCTCTGTGAGCTCTCTTTTTGTTCCATATGAAGTTTAAGGTGATTTTTTCCAGTTCTGTGAAGAAGATCATTGGTAGTTTGATGGCGATAGCATTGAATCTGTAAATTACTTTGGGTAGTATGGCCATTTTCACGATATTGATTCTTCGTAACCATGAGCATGGAATGTTTCTCCATCTCTTTGTGTCCTCTCTTATTTCGTTGAGCAGTGGTTTGTAGTTCTCCTTGAAGAGGTCCTTTACATTCTTTGTTAGTTGTATTCCTAGGTATTTTTTTCTCTTTGCAGCAATTGTGAATGGCAGTTCATTCTTGATTTGGCTCTGTTTAAGTCTGTTATTGGTGTATAGGAATGCTTGTGATTTTTGCACATTGATTTTGTATCCTGAAACTTTGCTGAAATTGCGTATCAGTTTCAGGAGATTTTGGGCTGAGACAATGGGGTCTTCTAAATATACAATCATATCATCTGCAAATAGAGACAATTTGACTTCCTCCTTTCCTAATTGAATATGCTTTATTTATTTTTGTTGCTTGATTGCTCTGGCTAGAACTTCCAATACTATATTGAATAGGAGTGGTGAGAGAGGGCATCCTTGTCTAGTGCCAGATTTCAAAGGGAATACTTCCAGTTTTTGCCCATTCAGTATGATATTGGCTGTTGATTTGTCATAAATAGCTTTTATTATTTTGAGAAACGTTCCATCAATACCTAGTTTATTGAGAGTTTTTAGCATAAAGGGCTGTTGAATTTTGTCAAAGGCCTTCTCTGCATCCATTGAGATAATCATGTGGTTTTTGTCTTTGATTCTGTTTATGTGGTGAATTACATTTACAGACTTGTGCTTGATTATGGTGGATGAGCTCTTTGACGTGCTGTTGCAATTGGTTTGCCAGTATTTTATTGAAGATTTTTGCATCTACATTCATCATGGATATTGGCCTGAAGTTTTCTTTTCTTGTTGAGTCTCTGCTGGGTTTTGGTATCAGGATGATGTTGGTCTCATAAAATGATTTGGGAAGGATTCCCTCTTTTTGGATTATTTGGAATAGTTTCAGAAGGAATGGTACCAACTCCTCTTTGTATGTCTGGTAGAATTCGGCTGTAAATCCATCTGAACCCAGGCTTTTTTTGGTTGGTAGGCTATTAATTACTGCCTCAACTTCTGCCCTTATTATTGGTCTACTCAGGGTTTTGACTTCTTCCTGGTTTAGGCTTGGGAGGATGCAGGTGTCCAGGAATTTATCCATTTCTTCCAGGTTTACTAGTTTATGTGCATAGAGTTGTTTGTAATAATCTCTGATGACAGTTTGTATTTCTGTGGAATCTGTGGTGATATCCTCTTTATTGTAAAAACAATACATCTATTTGATTATTCTCTCTTTACTTTTATATTAATCTGGCTAGTGGTCTGTCTACTTTGTTGATCTTTTCAAAAAACCAGCTCCTGGATTTATTGATTTTTTGAAAGGTTTTTTTATATCTCTATCTCCTTCAATTCAGCTCTGATCTTAGTTATTTCTTGTCTTCTGCTAGGGTTTGAGTTTTCTTGATCTTGCTCCTCTAGCTCTTTCAATTTTGAAAATAGGGTGTCGATTTTAGATCTTTCTTTGCTTCTCATGTGGGCATTTATTCATATATATTTTCCTCTAGACACTGCTTTAAATGGGTTCAAGAGAGTCTAGTATGTTGTGTCTTTATTCTCGTTGGTTTTGAAGAACATCTTTATCTCTGCCTTCATTTCATTGTTTATGCAGTCAACATTCAGGAGCCAGTTGTTCAATTTCCCTGTGTGGTTCTGAGTTAGTTTCTGAATTCTGAGTTATAACTTGATTGCACTGTGGTCTGAGAGACTATTTGTTATGATTTCTGTTCTTTTGCATTTGCTGAGGAGTGATTTACTTCCAATTATGTGGTCAATTTTAGAGTAGGTGTGATGTGGTGCTGAGAAGAATGTATATTCTGTGGATTTGGAGTGAAGAGTTCTGTAAATGTCTATTAGGTTTGCTTGGTCCAGATCTGAGTTCAAGTCCTGGATATCCTTGTTAATTTTTTGTCTCATTGATCTGTCTAATATTGACAGTAGAGTGTTAAAGTCTCCCACTATTATTGTGTGGGAGTCTACGCCTCTTTGTAAGTCATTAAGAACTTGCTTTATGTATCTGGGTGCTCCTGTATTGGGTGCATATATATTTGGAATCGTTAGCTCTTCTTGTTGCATTGATCATTTTACCATTATGTAATGTCCTTCTTTGTCTCTTTTGATGTTCAATATTGGCTCCCACTCTCTTCTGGCTTGTAAGGTTTCTGCTGAGAGGTCCACTGTGAGTCTGATGGGCTTCCCTTTGTAAGTAACCTGACCTTTCTCTCTGGCTGCCCTTAGCATTTTCTCCTTCATTTCAACCCTGGTGAATCTGACAATTATGTGCCTTGGGGTTGCTCTTCTTGAGGAATATCTTTGTGGTGTTCTCTGTATTTCCTGGACTTGAATGTTGGCCTGCCTTGCTAGGTTGGGGAAGTTTTCCTGGATAATATCCTGAAGAGTATTTTCCAGCTTGGATTCATTCTCTCTGTCACATTCAGGTACACCTATCAAATGTAGATTAGGTCTTTTCACATAGTCCCATATTTCTTGGAGACTTTGTTCATTTCTTTTTATCCTTTTTTCTCTAATCTTGCCTTCTCATTTTATTTCATTGAGTTGATCTTCAACCTCTGATATCCTTTCTTCTGCTTAGTCAATTCGGCTGTTGAAACTTGTGTATGCTTTGCAAAGCTCTCATGTTGTGTTTTTCAGCTCCATGAATTCATTTATATTCCTCTCTAAGCTGTTTATTCTCGTCAGCATTTTGTCAAACCTTTTTTTCAAAATTCTTAGTTTCTTTGCATTGGGTTAGAACATGTTCTTTTAGCTCAGAGAAGTTTCTTATTACCCACCTTCTGAAGCCTGTTTCTGTCAATTCATCAGACTCATTCTCTATCCAGCCTTGTTCCTTTGCTGGTGAGGAGTTGTGATCCCTTGGAGGAGGAGAGGCATTCTGGTTTTGGGTGTTTTCATCCATTTTGCACTGGTTTCTTCCCATCTTTGTGGATTTATTTACCTGTGGTCTTTGTAGTTGTTGACTTTCAGAGGGGGTCTCTGAGTGGATGTCCAGTTGGTTGTTGATGAAATTATTTATGTTTCTTAGTTTTCCTTCTAACAATCAGGCCCACCTGCTGTAAACTGCTGGAGGTCCACTCCAGGCCCTGCTTGCCTGGGGATCACCTGTGGTGGCTGCAGAACAGTAAGAGTTTCTGCCAGTTTCTTCTTCTGTTATCTTCATCCCAAAAGGTTACCCACTAGATGTCAGCCTAAGCCCTCCTTTATGAGGTGTCTTCTTGGATATACAGGGGTCACAGAGCTCCTTGAGGAGACAGTCTGTCCCTTATAGGAGCTCAAGTGCTGAGCTGTGAGCTCTGTTGTTCTGTTCAGAGCTGCTGAGCAGGTACATTTGTCTGCTGCAGCAGCACTCATAAACGCCTTTTTTTCCCCAGGTGCTCTGTCCTGGGAAGGTAGGACTTTATTGACAAGTTTCTGTCATGCTGCTGCCTTTTTTCAGGGCTGCCCTGCGCAGTGAGGAGGCAGTCTAGTCACAGTCTGCCAGCAGAGGCTTTGCTGAGCTGCTGTGGGCTCTGCCCAGCTGCCGTGTGAACTTCCCTGCAGTCCTGTTTATAGGGGTATAGTTAGAACTGCCTCGGCAATGGCGGCCCACCTCTATAATGGCGTACCACCTCGGCAATGGCAGGCTGCCTCAGTAATGGCAGAGTACATCTGCAATAGCAGACTACCTCGGTAGTGGCGGACTGCCATGGCAATGGTGGATGCCCCTCCCACACAGAGCTGGACCATCGGGGTTCAGCTATGCTTGCTGTGAAACTCTCAGTCCAGAGTGTTTCAGATTGCTGTTTTTTGTGGGGGTGGGACTGGCCAAGCCTGATCACCTGGCTCCCTGCCTCAGACCTCTTTTTTTTTTTCAGTTGAATGGGTGACTCTGTCTCCCACGCATCCCAGTCACCAGTTGAAATGGTGCCTGGATTTGTGTGATTTCTTGTATGTAGATCCACTGTGCCAGCTCAAACAGCTGCTAGAGACTTGTGGCACTTTTTCTGTCCGGGGAATCTCCTGGCCTGGCTCCCTGTTTCAGTCCCCTTTTTTTCAGTTGAATGGGTGACTCTGTCTCCCAGGCATTCCAGTTGCCAGTTGAAAAGTGTAAGGCTGGTTGCCTTGCTGGGAGCTCGGACACACCCCCCCCCTTTTTTTTTCCTTTTACAAGCCCCAAGCAAGCTCAGACATGCCCCAAGCAAGCTCAGACATGCTCGGGCATGTTCCCTTCTCCCTTGCTCACACAGCCTGGTTTTCTCTTAAAGAGCTCAGTATGCAAACAAGGTGCTGCAATCATAGCTTCTTAATAACCAATAGCAGCTAAACCCTAACAACCAATAGCAGCTAAGCCTTAACAACCAATAGCAGCCGAGTCTTAACAACCAATAGCAGTTGAGCTTTAACAACCAATAGCAGGCAAGTAATTCCAACCAACAACAAGCCAAGTCCTAGGTCAAGGCTTGTAACTTACCCAATAGCAGTCTTGCTCTCCCACAACCAATCGAGCTGTTTCACTCCCTATAAAACCCCGTCTGAGAGAAGTCAGCGTGACTTCTCCGGCCCCTCCTGTCCGGACCGCAGAACCTCACCCGGGAGCCTGAAAAAATTCCCTTGCATTAGATTATTTTGGTGCTGGCCTCAGTTTCTTCGTTTTATCCTCGGAAACAAACCTTACAAAAAGGTGCCTGGATTTGTGTGAGATCTTGTGCAGAGACCTGCTGCATCAGCTGAAACAGCTGCACTGGGGGTTCATGGTGCTTTTTCGCCTGAGAATCTCCTGGCTCCCTGTTTCAGTCCCCTTTTTATCAGTTGAACGGGCAACTCTGTCTCCCAGGCATTCCAGTCGCCTGTTGAAAAGGTGCTCGGATCTGTGTGATTTCCTGAGTGGCGACCCACTGCACCACCTGAAACAGCCGCGCTGGAAATTCATGGTGTTTTTTCGCCCAGGAATCTCCTGGCCTGGCTCCCTGTTTCAGTCCCTTTTTTTTCAGTTGAACGGGCAACTCTGTCTCCCAGGCGTTCCAGTCGCCAGTTGAAAATGTATCTGGATTTGTGTGGGATTTTGTTCAGAGACCTGCTGCATCGGCTGAAACAGCCTCACTGGGGGCTCATGGCACTTTTTCGCCTGGGAATCTCCTGGCCTGGCTCCCTGTTTCAGTCCCCTTTTTATCAGTTGAATGGGCGACTCTGTCTCCCAGGCACTCCAAGCCCCAGCTAAAATGGCACCTGGACCTGTGTATTTTGTGTGGAGATCCATTGTGCCAGCCAAAACAGCTGCACTGGCAACCTGTGGGCCTTCTCTGCCCGGGAATCTCCTGGTCTGTGGGCAATAAAAATCCATCTGGAAATGCGGCATCCACTCACCCTCTGCATTCTCACTGGAAGCTGCAATCCAGTGCTGCTCCTAATCGGCCATTTGGATCCCCCCAGCACAAATCTTTTACTATTTCCCTTGTTATTAGAAATTTTGTTTGTTTTTGAGACAGAGTCTTGCTCTGTCACCCAGGCTGGAGTGCAATAGTGCAGTCTCTCACTGCAATCTCCACCTCCCAGGTTCAAGCGATTCTCCTTGCTTCAGCCTCCCAAGTAGCTGGGATTACAGGCATCCACCACCACACCTGGCTAATTTTTGTATTTTTAGTAAAGATGGAGTTTCGCCATGTTGGCCAGCTGGTCTCAAACTTCTGACCTCAGGCAATCTGCCTGCCTTGGTCTCCCAAAGTGCTGGGATTATAGGCATGAGCCACTGCACCCAGCCTAGAAATGTTTTATGACTAGAACTTGCTTGAAAGAATTGTGCAAAAATCAATCTGTGTTCTACGATTAGCAAAATTAATCAGTCCCTGGGGAAATGGTAAACATTGATATAGGGTGTAGCATAGAAATTGCAAAAACAAGGAAAAATGTCAGGAGGTTCCCATTTGAAAATAAAATAAGCACCTGTCTTTTAAGTCTTGATTCATCTTTGGTCTTGGCCAATGCCAAGGCTATCTCTCAGAGAGGCCTTTCTGGATCTTTACCCTCTTCCCTACAACTGTCAGGCTTTCTGCCCCTCCAACCCTTGAAGACCTACTTCTGGCAATGGAATTGAACCAATGAAAGACACAAAGCATTAATAGTAGTGTATCAGGGAGTAGTCATAGGCGCTAGGGTTTTTGTAGAGTTTCTTGACATCCCTCAGATCACATTAGCTCAATTAAGGTACAGGAAAACCTTGAAACCAAACGCATTCAACACTAGCCACTCAAGTAGTAGGCCATGATGGCACAGAAGGGCTGTTCTTTCAGTTCAACAACATTCACTGAATGCCGGGTATTTTCTGGGATCAGAGCATCCAAACATGAATCAGCGGCATCCTCAGAAACAGAGGTAAATTCATTACCGGTGGTACTGAACCTGTCAGCCACTCCCTTCTTGAGGCAATAGCAAGTCCTGTTCAAATGCAAACAAGGTGGTCATCAAGGATGCACATTATGCAAATTAAAGGTCATGATCATTTGCTTATTTTATTTGCTAGTCAGAATTCTTCCACGGTTCTGAGGAAATGGTCCAGTCTGTCCCCCCGCCCCTTCTCCCACTTGAGCTGTTTACTTCTGTGTGCCTGGACAGATGTGAATTTGTTCCTTCAAGCCTTTGCTCAGTGGTTCTCAAACTTGCCTGCACATTGACACCTAGGCAGTGTCAGACATTTTGTGGTGCTCCCCTCCCTGCCATCTTAGTGAGTGCAGGCTGCTATAACAAATTACCATAGACTGGGTGACTTCACAACTAAAATTTATTTCTCATGGTTCTGGGGACTGGAAGTCTGAAATCAGAAAGCAAGAATGGTTGGGTTCTTGGGTTCTTGGTGAGGGTCCTCTTCCTGGTACATGCACAGAGAGAGAGAGAGAGAGAGAAAGAGAGAGAGAGAGAGAGAGAGAGAGAGAGAGAGAGAGAGAGGCGGGGTGGGGGGAGGCTGGCGTGCAGTGGAGAGATCTCGGCTCACTGAAACCTCTGCTTCCCGGGTTCAAGTGATTCTCCTGCCTCAGCCTCCCAAGTAGCTGGGACTATAGTCGTGTGGTATTTTTAGTAGAGACAGGGTTTCACCATGTTAGCCAGGATGGTCTTGATCTCATGATCTGCCCACCTCAGCCTCCCAAAGTGCTGGGATTATAGGCATGAGCCACCACGTCCAGCTGCCTCTTTCTCTTTTTATAAGGGCATTAATCCTATTATGAAGGCTCCAACCTCATGATGTCATCTAAACCTATCACTTCCCAAAAGCCCCACCTTCTAATATCATCACATTGGGGGTAGGGTTTTAACATATAAACTTTTGGGAGACACACACTTTTAGTCCAAAGCACCCTCCAAGATTTAGACATTCTTGGTCTGGGGTGCCACTTGGAAACTGGGGTTTTAAAAGGTCTCCCAGGTGATCCGACACATGGTCCAAATTGAGAACCAGGGCAGTGGCTCTCCCAGCCTGAGGTGCCCTTTTCCCTTCTGGGATGGATGAAATCTTACCTTCCAGGCTCGGCTCACATGTCACCTTCTAGGTGGTGCTCCCTGACTCCTGAAAACAGTCATCCTTGCGTGCTCCATGCTCCCATCCCGTCCCCTGCGACCCCTTCCACTGTTATGAGATCACAAGGTTCTCACTTTTTGTCTCCTCTCCAGACTCTGAGCTGCCCAAATAAAACGACTGTGGCTTTTTCCATCCTTACTTCCTCTTTCTTCCATTTAATCCTTGCATCTCCACTTTGCAGCCTCTGCCACATATGGGAGGACCCTGGGTGGGACTTAGGTGCACACAAATACCAAGGAGAACAGACAGCATTTGCTGCACACCTACTATGCGCCAGGTCCTGGGCTGAGTCTTGCGTGTGCCTGTCATCCAATGCTCTCTGCAGCCCTGAGAGTTAGGTCCAACTGTCCCCATCTTCTGGGTGAGTAAATGGAGGTCAATTAACAAGCCCCCAGTCTGGCTGCCAGTAAGTGACGGAACCGGGATTCTCGGCCCGGTCTCGTCTGACTCTAAGTCAGTGGCTCTCAGGACCAGCAGCAGCTGCACCTCTGGCAACTTGCTGAAGTGCAGACTCTGTCTCCACCCAAGACCTGCTGAATCAGAACACTGGGGTGCAACAAGCCCTCCGGGCGATTCCAATGCTTGCTTCGGAATGTTTGCTGAAGTTTGGAAATCGCTGCTGTAACTGCTCTGCTTACTCACAGCACCCCCATGGGGACAGTCTGTGAGGATAGCAGCCTGGGGAAGCATCAGGGCTGGGGTCCTGGGCAGGGATGCTAAGGCAGGCGAGGCCCTCCAGCCAGGGAGGCCTCCCGCAGACTGGAACTGACTCTGTCCTAGTGCGAGGGAGCATTTCCTCTTCTCCAAACTCAGGGTTTCTCTTAGTGATCCCAGGAGGCTGCTTCTTGCCTGGCTCGGACTCGCTTGGGGGATCACCGTCAACGGTCCAGCAGCGCCCGGCTCCACGGGAGGGCCTGCGGGGTCTCACGTTGGCTATACTGCACCTCCAGGAATTGGGGGTCATGGAAATTGCCCCGGACGCTCCCAGACTCGGGAGGGGATTTTGACAGCTGCATCTCCCGCTCATGGGCGCAGAAGCACCCTGCCCGCTTGCACAGCTCATCTCCAGCCTCCCGGTATCTGCACCAAAGCCTGTGGTGGGTGGGACTCCCCCAGCCGCTGTGGGGGTCGTCCCGTCCAGCTGTCCACCAGCCCTGCACTCCGTATTGTTAGATCCCCCTGACCTCGGATCCTGCCACCTTTAAAATACGAAGAAACTGAAGATCAGGGTAAGCGGTTTTGTTCAAGATGACACGTCCTAAGAGGTGAGGTGAGAGCGGTGGACGAGGAAGAGGGGGCCCCTGAGCGGAGGCCCAGTTCCCGGGGGCCACAGGGGCTGCGAGAATGGGCGCTGTCAGAAGAGGGGCAGCTAGTCCAGGCGCCCCAGGCCGGGGTCGTCACTGGGAGGTCGCGGGGAGCTGGAGCTGATGGCGGAACCCTTCTGCACACGCCTGCGCCCCCTCAGCTCCCGCAGCCCCTCGGCTGCCGCGGGGTCGTGCGGCCAGGCTGCGCTTCCCCAAGTGGCCACCAGGTGGCGCCGCCAGACCGCGCGGGCCCCGAGCTCCGGGCCAGCAGGTGGCGCGTCCCCCGCTCCCCGCCTTAGCCACCAACGCCGCGAGGAAGGGGCCTCCGGGAGCAGACCTCTCCAGTCGCGGTCCCCGGGGAGGGAGAGCCTCCGACTCCAGTCTACCGCCGTGGACCCCTGAGAGGGAGGCCTCGGACCCGTTCTCACCTTCCTTCCGGGGAGGGGCGCTTCGCACCGCTGCCCCCCCAGTCCCAAGGCCTTCCAAACCCGTCACAGCATCCCCACTAGCTTCACCCTGGCCGCCTCCTTCCCGACCCCCCAGCCTCCCTGCGGAGTGTGGGGCCTCGGGCAGTAGGGCTGCAGCTCGCAAGCCACACTTGGGAGCTCCTTGGGCCTGGATGTCGCGTCCCACCGGGAGCCCCTTGCCTCGGGCTCCCGGGAGCCAGGCCCAAGAAGGGCCGCGATGCTGGGGCTGGGGCTTTGCTTCCTTTCTCCAACGCTGCGGTGATTCTCACCTGGGGTTGAGAACCCCTGCCGTCACCGGAGCGCTGGGGCCAGGCCAGCCCAGACAGGAAGGTGACTGGAAGGGCCCCGTGCCTCCTGGGAGGGCCAATGGGAGAGGAGGGGCTCGGACACGGACCTGGCCGCACCCCTACCCTGCTGGGTGACCTCACACAAGTGGAGCCTGCTTCTGGGGCTCTCCCGGGAAGGGAAGGGGATGGGCGAAGGCAGCCCCAGGTCCCGCGTTGTCACTAAAAGGGCAGCAGCTGCTTTCATGGGTGGGAAGTAGGGTGGCCTGTCCTCCTAGGGCTCTGGCATGTGGCTGCAGGATACACTGCTCTGTGCTGGGCGCTGCCTCCGCATAGGAGGGTGCCTGGCAAGTGGGAGGACGAGAAGGAAGCCAACATTTAATGAGCAACTAATAGGTGCAGGCTGTGTACCCAGGTCATCCATTTAAACCTTCTCAGCTGTGCCCGTGTGGTTCGCAGTGATCTGCCCCTCTGGCACCGTGCTGGCATGTGGTGGGCACTCAGTAAACGCAGGTGCACGAATGAATCCCTACCAGCAGTCTTTGGAGAAGGTCAGTGTTGGTGCCTGGGTCAGAGGCTTTGCCCCTGAAGGCTTGTGCTGGAGCCCTGCTCAGAACTGCTGGAAACTTCCCGGACACTGTCCCTTCCCCAGTTTAGGTGGGCCGGGCTAAACTCCCGAAGGTGGGGCTTTAGACAGCCCCTGTGGTCCTGCCTTGTCACCAAAAGAGGAGCTGCTGCCTTACTGGTTGGGAAGTAGGGGGCGATTTGACTGCCCAGGGCAGAGACATCCATTGAATCCCAGCAAGGGAGCTGTTCAGGGCAGAGATGATTTCCGATTTCCAGGAAGCCGAGGAATCTTAAGCTCAGAGTCCCTTGCTTACTTGAAACTTCATGGCTTGGAGAAGCCCTGGCAATGTGCTGGCATGATTGTAGTCTTCTGTATTTGTCATTGTGAAATCTGTGATTTGTTATTTCTCATTCTAAGTGAATATTCATGTTCATACCTAATTTTGAATGGGTGATTTCGTTTTTTTTCCTTAAAGAGAGCCCCTCATACTGGGCACTGTGGCTCACACCTGTAATCCCAGCACTTTGGGAGGCGGAAGCAGGTGGATCAGGAGGTCAGGAGATTGAGACCATCCTGGCTAACATGGTGAAACCCCATCTCTACTAAAAATACAATTAGCTGGGCATGGTGGCACATGCTTGTAGTCCCAGCTACTTGGGAGGTTGAGGCAGGAGAATTGCTTGAACCTGAGAGGTGGAGGTTGCAGTGAGCCAGGATCACACCACAGCACTCCAGCCTGGGTGACAGATCGAGACTCCATCTCAAAAAAAAAAAAAAAGGCCCTCACATTGCCTAGGCAGTCACCAAACCTGACCCACTCCTGGCTAAGAGGCATTAAACAGGAAAAAATGCTGTCCTGGTGACAGTCCCTTAAGCCAGCTGCCTGTTGCCTTTCCCAACGTCCTCCCCAGACGGAGGTCCAGGCACATTTCCATCGGGCACCAGGCCCCCTCCTGCCACATCAGCCTATCCCCACCTGGTAAAATTAGTGTTACCAGATGGAAAGTCTTGCCTGTGAGTTATCCAGGTTCTTGGTGTGTTGAACAAAGCATTGAATAAAATGCACAAACAAAGCAACAAGAGAACGAAGCAACCAGAGTACAGAGAGCAGGCTCCAGCAAGCGGCTCAAGAGCCCTGATTACAAAATTGTTTAGGGTTTTTATTAAGCTACAAGAATTTGATAACACCCCAGGTGCCCCTTAGAGGCTTCCAATTGGTTACACCCTGTGAAGGATTGGCCCTTGGCCAATCAGAAGCTGAAGTGGAGACATGTCTTGTCATTGCAGGAGTGAGCACGTGGCCTGGAGACTGCCTAATCTTGCCCAGAACTGACTGCACCTGCTGTTCTATTGCTTCTGCCTTAACCCTGGTTACCGTTATTCCCTGTTCTTCCGCCTCATTAGCATGCAGTCACAAACTAACAAGGGCTAGAAAGTGGGCCTGGCCGGGTCACAGCAAAACCCCATACCCTGGTTTCCACCATGGGTACAGCTCCCCCAGTCCAGGTGTCCAGAGCGGAGGTACCTGGTAGACAGGTCAAGGGAAAGGAAGTCAAGGCCCAGCCCAGAAGCTTCCCCAGAGCATCCCTTGATGCTGTGCTGGCCGGGAAGTGGGGGTATGTCCTGGTGGTCAAGACTTTTGCCTGTGGAGACAGGTTGCCTGCCAGCCTCGATGCTGGGCAGGTTTCTTGACCTGTTTTTAGACACAGAAGTAGATAGTACCCGCCTCAAAGGGTGGCTGTGAGGCCCAAAGTAGATAATATGTGTAAATCCTGTGCCAGTGTGCCCAGCTGTGCGAGCTCTTAAAAAAAACCCAAGCTGTTCCCAGTACTGTGTTTTTGGGGTTTTTTTGAAACTGGGTCTCGCTCTGTCACCAGGCTGGCGTGCAATGGTGTGATCACGGCTTATTGCAGCCTGGACCTCCTGGACTCAAGCCATACTCCTGCCTCAGCCTCTCCACCAGGACTACAGGTATGCCTAGCCAATTTTTTAAATTTTTTATACAGTTGGGGGTCTCATTATGTTGCCCATGCTAATCTTAAACTCCTGGGCTCGAGGGATCCTCCCACCTCAGCCTCCCTAGCAGCTGGGGATACACCATGCGCGGCTAATTTTTGTAGAGACAGAGGTCTTGCTAAGTTGCCCAGGCTGGTCCTGAACTCCTGGGCTCAAGCGATCTCCCTGCTTCAGCCTTCCAAAGTACTGGGATTACAGATGTGAGCCACTGCACCTGACCCTCATCACTGTTTAGGAGGCAGATAATGGCATGGTTTAACTTTCTCCAGCACTCACTCATTGCCTATGATGGGGGAAGAGGAGGTAAATTTCAAGATAAGAACCTGGTGTACTTAGGAGTCGTTCTCAAGACACTTTCAGTGTGACCCCCACTGAGTCCCCAGTCTTTGGGCTCAGGCAGTCTGGGCAGTCCCCACCCAGGTGGGGCACCCACAGCAGCCAGCAGCCAGCACGTGTTGGGTGGGAGACTTTCTTCTGTAGCTCCCGCCTTGATGCCCTGGGCATGACTGTTTTTCCTCCCCGGCCTGAGCTTGTCACATTCTCCTGGCTTCTCAGGCAGCACATTTGCCTGGTACTCACTCTCATCTCCCTCACCTGCCCCTCCTTGTTGGCCCGTGTGCTCCAGGGCTTATCCCTTGGACACTGGGTCTCTTGCCCGTTAATATGGTTTTGCTGTGTCCCCACCCGAATCTCATCTTGAATTGTAGCGCCCATAATTCCCAGGTGTTGTGGGAGGGACTGATGGGAGATAATTGAATTATGGGGGCGGTTCCCCCATACTGCTCTCGTGATAGTGAATAAGTCTCAAGAGGTCAGATGGTTTTATAAGGAGAACCCTCTTCTACTTGGTTCTCATTGTCTCTCTTGCCTTCTGCTGTGACTGTGAGGCTTCCCCAGCCACATAGACCGGTGAGTCCATTAAACCTCTTTTTCTTTATAAAATTACCTAGTCTCGGGTATGTGTTTATCAGCAGCGTGAAAATGCACCAATATACCCATCTCCACACCCTCGCCATGGTCTCATCACTCTGTTGGATAAAAAAGCTACCTCCCTCCCTGAGTTCTCCCCAGAACTCTGGACTCCCAACTGCCTCCTGGGCACCTCTAACTCGACACCTTCCAAACCGAGCTCCCCTCCAGCCATCTCAGTGCATGGCAGCTCCAGCGGCCCCACCTGGACTGTTTCCATTCAGCTTTCTCCTCCTGCTCTAACTTGAGGGCGCGTGTGCACCTGTGGCCTTCCACCCCAGTTTTGCGTGTACCTCCCAGAGACGCTGATGCAGCCAGTTTCAGGTGGCGGAGCTGGGCATTTGCTCATTTTAGAAGCTCCCGGGAGACTCTGCTTATAATTTTATTCATTGACTCGTTCACAGCCTTTGTTCAGCGACAACTGGTGCCAGGCACCAGAGTGTATGTCTAAGGGGGGACCTGCTGCGCAGGCACCTGGTGGATACTAAGGCATGTTTGCTGGGTGACGGTGCAGCCAATCGAGGTGATGACCCAGAACCCTCTCCCCACAGAGAGCCAATAAGACGTGCTGGATGCAGGCAGGCCAGGCTGAGCAGCGGCCCCTGTGTTCTCTGCCCCACCCGGCTCCCTGAAAGCCAGGGGCATGCTGTGGCTGGCAGAGGGCCGGCAGGGTCGAGTGTCCTGGGCAGATCGGTTGTTGCCATGGTGACTGATGTGCATCTCCGTGCAGCAGAAAACTTTGAAGTTGACTTGCACGTGGGACAACAAAGGGCACCTCCATCTTGAATGCAAATTGTGGCTTCTTTTCATCCTTGCTCGTCCTTTATTCCTCTACTTTTGTTCTTATCATTAGATCAGGGAATTAAAACCTTTCAAATGCTGTGTATTCAAAACATAGGCAATTACGGACCTTGTCTCAGAGGCAAGTCCCTCCTTTAGTCTCTTCAAAAAGTAGTTGCATTTGTAGAAAAAGAGATGACTGTGCAAAGGCTATCAGCATTGCCTGTGTGTCTCTTCCAACAAATATTTATCTAAAAAATATATGTTGAGCCAACAAATATGTATCTGTCCAACAAATATTTATTGAGCATCTATAATGTGCCAGGACCGATGGAGGTGGGTGCTGGGGGTTCAGTGTGCTATAAGACCAACCAGGTCTTTGCTCTCTCATAGCTTATGGTCAGGACTATCCCTCTGTGACTCAGTGTCTCCAGTGGACAAGCCAGCGGAAGTGGCCCCGGCATTTTCATGTGGCGTTTTCTGAAACCCGTGTGCAGATTGGAGTCTCCTATTCCTGATTTGGTCCAAGTAGCTTTGCTTTGGTCTGCTTTGTATTCGGTTCCCTGTAACATTTTGTTTGAAAAAAGAAATCCATCATTAAAGACAAAGTGTTGGGTAGAACTGAGCACGACTGGCCAAGGATTCCCTCAAGTTTTTCCAGCTGGAATGTTCTGTGATGTTGCCAGTTCAGGAGACTGCAGGTTCTCCTGGCTGTTAGGCCACAACACAGGGGCTGAGATACAGGACCGGGTCAGTTGCATTTTGGATATGAACCTACCTGAGATGATTGGCATCTGCCTTAGTTTTAAATAACGCAGTAAGAGAGCAGATCCTGCCATGTTTCTCACAGAGGTGATAAAGGGCTTTGCTTCCAACAGCATCTGCCCTCTCACGCTCCAGTTCCTACTTGGGCCTCAAGGCCTCACCGTCATCCCTTCCTCCTGGAGCTCCTCCGGGGCCAGCAGCCTTCCGGATGGTGTTGAGAAACATTAAGTTTACCCTCCCCTCCTGGCTCCTTTGTGGAGGATACCTTGTAGTTTGTAATTAGTCGTAGGTGGGTTACAGCTGCCTACTTGGTATATTATTGAGTTACGTGTATATGTAGAACACCTGTGTGTTAATCACTTGTCAAGGAGCAAACAAATTCGTGGATGAATCTACTTGGGGCCTTCAGTCCTGGAGAGTAGCAAGCCCCGCAGGCCCTCAGGCTGTTGGTCCCCAGGGTAGATCCACTCTGTTGCCTCTCTGGGTCTCTGCCTCTCAATACCTTCAGCCCGCCTGGGTGGGAGTCTCCAGACTGAGCTAGTTCTCCGTAGGACAGTGCCCTTTTCTGCAATGCCCCCCGCCCCCAGCTGCCCTTGATGCACCCACCCTTTGATGACTTGGGGTCCTGTCTTCTCTCGCCGGGTTGCGTGTTCTCCACGCGTGATGCTTAGTGAAGGGGTGTTAGGTGACGCACCTGTTGGTCTTCCATATTCCCTGGCCCCGCCTCTTGCCTTGGGCCTTTCCTGCTTTTTCTCCTGAAATGCAGGTGCGAGGCCTGCTGGGTGGGTCCTCTGCTGCCTTTCCCTCCCTCCTCAGCACACTCCCTCCTTCCTTCTCAACAGGTGACTGAGGGACACCAGGCCCTGATGACAAAGGCATCCTGACTCTTTTTCCAAAAGCCACATACACTGACTGGGTGGCAAAACAAGAAGTGGTTTGGGGACCCTGCATGTTCTGGATGATCTTTTGTTTTGAAAGCTTCAGCAAAGCTTTTACTGTCACAGCCAAATCAGACGTCAGTGGGGCTGCTGGGCCTGCTCCACGTCCCAGCCGTCACTCTCTCCTAGGCTGAGCCATTTTGTATTTGTTTCTTTGAGATGTGTGTTCCTTCTCTCCCTGAAGGCCAAATTCATGCAAAGAGCAAGGAAAGCTTCAGGGCTGCAGAGCGGCTTGTACCAAAACACCCTGAGCTGGCTGGAGCTGCACACCGTGTGGGGAGGCTGAAATTCTGTTCTTTTCTTGCCATCATGGGGCCCACCCAGAGATCAGAGGCACCTTGGGAGCTGAGGTGTGACTCCCACTGCATTCCACACGGCCCTTCATGCCCTCTGTAACTTGCCCAGCTAAGAGGTGAGCGCTCCCCGTTCTCCAGAATCATGGAGGAAGCCCTGCCGATGGCGAGGACCACACACAGATGGCCTGCCAGGAGCCTGGACAGCTGGGCTCACTGTATGCAAGGAGGTTCCTCCTGGCCTTCTGGGGTGGGTGGGCACCAATGCCCCTGGCATTCAGGAGGCCGGAAGATGCCTGCCCCATTTTGCTCAGAATCCGAGGCCACAAAGTTCCTCCTTTGCATCCGCTCCCATCTTCTTTGAACCTGGGTGCTTTTTTCTGAGCTGTTTCTCCTTCAGCTCCAACCCACCCACCCTGCCAGGCGATGGCACCCCCCCCCATGGCTTTAATGTCCCACCCCCCACATGGAGGCCTCTCTCTTGCCCCCAGAGTATGGCAGAGCTCTGTGGACTTGAACAAGGGATTTTTGCAGCTCTAATTGCATGTGATGAGTGCCCAGTCCCCAAGCAGTGTTAGCTCTATAAGACAGGATGACTCACCACTGTGACCTCAGAGCCTAGCACAACTCCTGGCACGTAACAGGTGATCAACAAAATGAATGCATGAGCAGCAGATAGCTCAAAATGAGCCTTAATTACGTGGCATGACTACAGGGTACAGAAGGCCTTCCAGAGCGCCTGGTGCTGCGCTGGGAAGCTGAGCCCGGGTCTGAACCTGAAAGTACTCACCATCCTCCTGGGAAAAGGCCTGGGCGAGGAGGAGCCTGGAGGGGAGGGGAGAGGAGACGAGTTAGAGCAGCCCTCTCTGTGCCAGTCCCTCTGCTACAGTCCTTACATCCTTTAATCATCACGAAACTGCCAAGGGGGGTGCCATTATGATCCCCAGGGCCGAGAGGTGAAGTGACTTGCCTAGTCACTTAATAAGTGCTAGAACGAGAAAAGGATCCACATGAGGAAGTCTGTCTCCAGAGCTTGGCTCCTGCACTGTGCCGTCTTCAGGTGACCCTTGGTTTTGGCTAAAGTCATCCCAAGAAGGGGCCTAACACCTGTCTCCTTACGGTGGGCAAGGGATATGCCTGTCATTGCCGTGTTACTGTTGTCTCTTTTCAGAAATAAAAGTGTTTGTTCTTGGCCGGGTGTGGTGGCTTACGCCTGTAATCCCAGCATTTTGGGAGGCTGAAGAGGGTGGATCACCTGAGGTCAGGGGTTCGAGACTAGCCTGGCCAACATAGTGAAACCCCATCTCTACTAGTGATATAAAAATTAGCTGGGTATGGTGGCACATGCCTGTAAGCTCAGCTACTTGGGAGTCTGAGGCAGGAGAATCACTTGAACCCAGGAGGCGGAGGCTGCAATGAGCCAAGATCATGCCATTGCACTCCAGCCTCAGTGACAGAGTGAGGCTCCATCTCAGAAAAATGAAAATAAAACCGTTCTTGCTGGCTTAACTGCACATGCCACTGACCCTTGCCCATCATCTTTGCATGGCTAGAGTGTCAGCCCCATGTGGGCAGGGCCATGGCCTGCACTATCGGTGCCCACAGCGACAGGCACGGAGGCCAGCACACAGTAGGCCCTAAGCTAAGATTGCTGACAGAGACGCAGACTTCCTAGAAGTTAGAGGGACTGGAAATGCTCCTTCCCCACCTGTTGACATCCCCACCTGCTGCCTGGGAACCAGCAGGATCCTTCCATGAGTGCAGGGATCAGAGGCCTAGGTTGGTTGGCAGCCAGCAGCCGTACCCTGGCCAGGCTTTGAGGGTGTGTTGGAGAGGGCCTCCTCCATTCCAGATGGCGTGCTCGTGTGAAAAAGCATCGCTTCCCCTGCTTGCTCCCTCAGCCCTCTCTCCCCACTGTAGGTTTCAAACCATGGAAAAGGGAAGTGTGCCCTGGGGGCCAGATCAATGTGAGAGTGCAACTGTTTCCCGTCCTCAACAGGATAAGGGCTTGCACCTGAACATCAGTCACTTACATCCCCAAGCACACTGCTCGGGGCTGCAGGCAGTTTTCTTGGTAGCAAGGCTTTCTTGGTGAAGAATACAGTGCGTTAACGAACGTATTCCAACCGTTGTTCAAACATCAAGGAAGACTTTATTCTGGATTCTTCTGATAGGTGTCAAGACTATCACAATAGAGGAGCGAGATCAAGCTCAACTCAGAATATAGTGAACACAGCTGGGGACTTCACGCTCTTGCTGAAGCCAGGTCAGGGAGATCAGATAACAAGAGTGGAGAGAGACTCTCAGTGAACTGACTTAGAATTCTTGCTACAGTTGAACTAGGGAGGCTGAAGACAGGGCCCCAGGGTGAGACCTAGTCAGAAAGGGCTCGGAGGGGCCAGCCTAAGGTGTGCTCAGAGAGAGTCTTTGCCAAGCTCCCTATGCCATCATGTGCCTAGAATGAGCAGCCACTTGGCCACCAGCCTCTTTGAGGAGTGCTATGGTTCAAATGTCCAAAGTCATGTTGAAATTTAATTGCCATTTTAATGGTATTAAGAGGTGGGACCAGCTGGGTGCCGTGGCTCATGCCTGTAATTCCAGCACTTTGGGAGTACAAGGTGGGCTGATCACGAGGTCAGGAGTTCGAGACCAGCCTGGCCAACATAGTGAAACCCCATCTCTACTAAAAATCCAAAAATTAACTGGGCGTGGTGGTGCACGCCTGTAATCCCAGCTACTCAGGAGGCTGAGGTGGGAGAAATGCTTGAACCCAGGAGGCGGAGGTTGTGGTGAGCTGAGATTGTGCCACTGCACTCCGGACTGGACAACAGAGCGCGAGACTCTGTCTCAAAATAAACACACAAAAATAAACCCTCCCCCACCCCCTCACCTCTTTTTTTTTTTTTTTTTTTTTTAAAGAGATGGAGTCTCATTAGTTGCTCAGGATGGCTGTGAACGCCTGGGTTCAAGTGATCTTCCTGCCTCAGCCTTCTGAATGTCTGGAACCACAGGCACGGGCCACTACACCCAGCTAAGGACTGACTTTTAAAACGAAACAAGAGTTAATTTCCTAGGGAAATGGGGATGTTCAGGGCCAGGAGCTGAGCCTGTGAGACACCCTGGACAGCCTCCCTGGGGCTTCTTTTGCACAACCCTGGCAGGTTATGGGATTGGAGACATGACTAGGTGGGAGAGGAGAGACAAGAGGTGGATGGAGGAGAATTCTACTCTGTGGTTTCTACTTATCCAGTGTTCTTCTAGAACTTTCAAGGCTATGCTGACGAAGACTCTGGCCAGGATGAATCCAAGGCAGGAACAACCCCCACAGCTGTGAGGCTCCCAGCACTTCATTCATTGTGCCATTTGTGGCAGGAGGGGTGAGAGTTCTCATCTCTTTAGTGGAGGAAACACTGAAGCTCAGGGGATGAGGGGAGGTGACCCCGCTCTTACAGCCAATGAAAGGAGGAAGGGATTCCAGCCAGTGTTTCCCCAAACCCTCCCAGGCACTGGGCTGTGCCGCTCTCCAGAAGAGAACACTCGTGAAATATGGGGAAATAGGTTTTTGAAATGGGCCCTATCCATAATGGAAAATGTCCCACTCTTCATCCAGCTGTGCCACCACTGGGAATTTCCGAAGTGATAATTGCATAGGTGTGAAAAGGTGATTATAGAGATTGTTCCCTGTGGCATTATTTATCATGGACAATGGCATTATTTATCAAACACAAACAATGCAGATGTCCACTGGAAGAGCAACTAGATAAAATCTTATGCATTCACATGCTGGACTCCTTTGAATGACTGAAAGCAAAACTTATTTGCAATCTACATAGTTTTGTAGTAAAGCAGTTATACAGTAAATATTTTTAAAATTATTAGAGTGGTTTGCCAGAAAAGGATAACATTATCAAAAGTAAACTCAATGAGCAGTAATTGTGCACAGCTCCGTGTGTGTGTGTGTGTGTGTGTGTGTGCGCGCGCGCATGTGCACGTGTGCTCGTAAAGCCTTGTGCTTACGTCTGTGGAAGGATCAGCCTTTAGTGACACCACATCTTGTCCTTTGAGGATTCACATTTGGAGAGAGCCAGGCAGGGCTCCCCCTCTCACCTGGGACAGGCAGCTCAAAGCTTTCTGGGGAAAGGCAAAGGTTCACACGGGCTGGGGTTCAAGGTCGTAGGTCGGGGGAGATCGAGGTAAGCACAGAGGCCAGTGTACCAGGTGCTGGGATGCAGAGGTCTTCAGTCTGTTCAGGCTGCTGTAACAAAGCACCACAGCCTGCGAGACAGCAGACACTGCTTACATGTCTGGAGGCAGGAAGTCCAAGATTAGGGTGCTGGAGGGGGAAACGGGTCAGGCTCTGTGAGGGTCCTCTTCTGGAAAGAGTCCTCTTCTGGAGAGGAAATGGTTGGCTCTCCACTATGTCCTAACGTGATAGAAAGAGGGCTAGAGAGCTCTCTGGGCTTCCTTTTGTAAGGGCATGAATCCCATTCATGAGGGCTCCACCCTTGTGACCTAACTATCTCTTCAAGGCCCCACCTCCTAATAGCATCATGCTGGGGGTTAGGATTTTAACTTACGAATGGGAGTACTCCAATAATCAGAACATGGTACAGAGGATGCAAGCAGGGGAGGAGTAGTCAGTGGTGGTGATGTTACTTGAAGGAGGGTCCTTCCCTCCCTCCTTCCCTCCCTCCCTTCATTCCCCCCATTCCCTCCCTCTTTCTCTTC
>PVKP010003924.1:0-102934 GCA_004027715.1 Plecturocebus donacophilus
ATATTAGACAGATCAATGAGATAGAAAATTAACAAGGATATCCAGGACTTGAACTCAGACCTGGAACAACTAGACTTAACAAATATTTACAGAACTCTCCTCCCCAAATCCACAAAACATACATTTGTCTCAGTATCATATTACACCTATTTTAAAAGTGACCACATAATTGGAAGTAAATCACTCCTCAGCAATTGCATAGCATTTCACAGGTTTAAATAAAATATTGGTTGGCTCCTTATTTGTTATTTTCATCCCCTATTCCTTTCTGTCTCCATTGTTAAACACAATTATTGGCATAAAAGAGGTTTTTAATACCCATTTTTAGACTTCATTCTAGCCTGGGCAATAAAACAAGAATCCCGTTCTCTCTTCCTCTTTCTCTTCCTCTTTCTCTCTTTCATTCTTTTTTTTCTTTCTTTTGCTCTTTCTTTCTCCTTTTCTCTCTTTTTCTTTCTTTCAAAAAAAATGCATACTAAGGCTGGACGTGGTGACTCACACCTGAAATCCTAGAACTTTGGGAGGTTGAGGCAGGCAGATCGCTTGAACTCAGGAGTTCAAGACCAACCTGGGCAACATGATGAAACCTCATCTCTACTAAAATACAAAAAATTAGCCAGACATGGTGGCACACATCTGTAGTCTCAGCTACTCAGGGGGCTGAGGCACAAGAATTGCTTGAGCCCAGCAGACAGAGATTGCAGTGAGCCGAGATCATGCCACTGGACTTCAGCTTGCACTACAGAGTGAGACTCCGTCTCAAAAAACAAAAAAAAAGATGCATACTATAGCTAAGTAGCACAATAGCTTAGGAGATTTTGTAATAACAAATTTTCTATCTTTTTAATATGAGTATGCTTTTATTTTAATGTCTAATAGTATCTCAAGATAATATTGAAGATACTTTTGTACTTTTAAAATATGTGTTTTTATTTTGCTTTTTTTAGTTTGGCAAAATATACATAACAAAATTTACCTTTTAATTGTGATAAAACTTTTTAAATTATGATAAAATACACATGAAGTTTACCACCTTAACTATTTTAAGTGTATAATTCAGTAGTGTTACATATATACACATTGTTGTGCAACTAACCTCTAGAATATATGTGTATTTTATTAAAAAGAAATAAATGAGTCCTTTGAGATATGGTCTGTTAGTGACTTTATTTTGCACATCAAGATGGTATTTTTGTTCAAATCATGAACATGTATCTTGCTAATAAAGATTCTTATTTTGAACAATTATATTAATGGATTTTTGGTGCTCTCTTTTGATTAATAGGAGTGAGCTGAGTCGACAGAAACTTCATACCCAAGAGCTGCTTTCTCAGCTGGAAATAACAAATGAAAAGGTAGTTGAGGTAAGATAATGACTTCCCTGGGAAGTGATTTCTGCTGCAGCTTGATACACACGTTATAGAATTTTACCTGAGCCAAATCCAAATTATTTCTCTACTTGGAAATAACAATACAGAAATCATCCATAACCCTAAAAGCCCACACGCAATATAATGTGAATAAAAGCCTTGAACATCAGCGATTCATCATATGTAAATAATAAAAAGTAGAGCTCTTATTTCTGCCTTACCAATAGACCTTGTGCAGTATTTCAGAGACTGTATTAGGATCCCCTTTATTCTTATGCATCTCCGAAATTATTTTTTAACCCATTCATCTTATTTTGTTTTGATCCATCACAAAAGACACATCACATAAAAAATACTTTTGCCTCCTAGAATATATTAAAATATATTTAGATTGATGCCTTAAAACTAAAGGTAGCAAGAGTTCATCATATTTTTTTCCTTAAGGCATTAAAAAAGTAAACAATTTTTGGATTATGATTGGGACTTTTTAGATCTCTGGTTCTTCATTTAATGTTATAATTGCAAATGTTTGTTGGAATTTCCTTGAGTATATGGTATACTCTGTCTTTGTGGTCTACTATAGGAGCTATACCGAAATCATTATTCCTAAGCTTCATGGCATTATAAATTCATATGAGCCATTTAGAAAACAATAAAGGAATAGCCATTAAAATACTCTTTCATGTAGCTCCCACTTCCAGATATCTGTTTTAATTAAGTAATTTAAAATGCGAACAAAATTAAAAGAAGATATTCAGTACAGCAATGTTAATAATATAGAAAGATCAAAAGCAACCAAAATTATCAATAGAAAAGGAACAATTGCATATATTAGGATTTATCCAATCTGAACTGTTCCTCAACCATTATGGTAGCAGTATAGAAGTTGCATTATGTGAAGTCTGATTGTAAATATGAAAATTATTATTACAGATGATAGAATTTCTTCCCCAAGTTTTCTCTAGCATATGATGTGTTTCTTAAAATTTAAAGGCTACATATTTAAACATCTTGGTAAATTGGACCAGCCAATACAGTTCTCTTCATAAAATTTAATTTTGCTTTTGGGCATAATAAGAAATATAATAAGCTCATTTTAGCAGGATACTGTTTTTTCAATATTTTATATTACTTTGATACCCATAACATTCATTTTTATCACTTGTGTGTTAGGACATGGGAACTATAAGTTTCTGGTTCTTCATAAGAAATGTGTTTTTCTAACTCTTCCTGATTAGGCTTGTATTATTTTCTCATTCAGTTAAGTGCCAGAAAAACTGTTTAACAATTCTAGTTGTACAAAAATATTTTTTCAGATATACTATAATCAGACTAGTAAGTATGGAGAGAGCTAATCCATCTTTTTAACTGATAGATTATTTGGACTTGTCTGCATGACAGTATATTGTGATAGCTTTGTATTCATGATGCCTGTATAGTTCTTGCCATAACAAAGTATTACAAACTGGGTAGCTTAAACAACAGAAAATAATTGTCTTTTAGGTCCAGAGGCTAGAAAGCCAAAATGGATTGACATTGTTGGTTCCTTCTGAGAGCTGTGAGGAAGAAACTGTTCCATGCCTTCCTCCTAGCTTCTGGTAGCCTCAGACATTCCTTGGCTTGTAGATTGTGTCCTCTCTGTGTCTTCAAATTGTCTTTCCTTTGTACTTGTGTGTCTCTGTGTCCCAAATTTGCCCTTTTATGAAGACACCAGTCATATGGATTATGGCCCACTCTAATGACCTCATCTCAACTTGATCATCTGCAAGGACTCTATTTCCAGATAAGGTCACATTCACAGGTACTGGGGGTTAGGACAGAATTCAACCCATAACAGCGCCTAATAACTCTGTTGACCCTAATCGACTCTGGAGTATGCAGATGTCTTGAGGAAGTATACAGAAGCAGTTCATTGCAACCCTGCTAAAGCTCTGGTTCTAAGGCCCAGCAGTCTGTTTTCACAGTCCAGATGATTCTGAAGCAGTGATTTTTCACAAATTAAAAGTCTTATTCTTCTGAGTCATTTTGCTTTGAGATTTGTTAATTCATTTTCTTTGCTGGCATGTAGGTGAAAGAAAACAATTTAGTAAGAATGTAAAACTAAGTTTCTATTTTAAAGCTCATAACTTGAAAAATGTAAATTTGGAGATAATAGACTTTGTATTTTATAAGTGGTAAAATGATGTTCCGATTTTTCATTTATTGTTTCACAAAACATCTCCATGTCACATATGGATTTCTAACTTGTCTTCTGCTTCCCCTTAATAGAATGAAAAGCTAATTCTAGAGCATCAAGAAAAAGCCAACAGACTTCAAAGGCGTCTAACTCAGGCAGAAGAGAGAGCTGCTTCAGCTTCCCAGCAGGTAGGGAGCATCCTCTTATCCCCAGATAATAAACAGTTCAAAGATAAAAGTTTTTTAGAAGTTCCCAGAGAACTAATAGTTTATTTTTACTTGATTAACATATTTTAAAATTAATCCCTTTAATATATGAGGTTGAAAAAGTAAACATTGGAAACAAAAATAAGTTATGCATGGTGGCTCACAGCTGTATTGCCAGCAATTTGGGAGGCCTAGGCAGGAGGATCACTTGAGGCCAGGAGTTCCAGAATAGTCTGGGAAACGTGGCAATACCTTGTCTCTACAAAATAATTAAAAAATCAGTCGAGTATAGTGGCACACACCTGTGGTTCCAACTACTCAGAAAGCTGAGGCAGGAGAATGACTTCGGCCCAAGAAGTTGAAGCTGCAGTAAGCCATGTTTGTGCCACTGCACTCCAGCCTGGTGGACAGAGTGAGACCCTGTCTCAACAAAAAATAAATAAAAAGAAAGAAAAGAAATATACTATCTATGGTAGCCTCTAGCCACAGGCCACTATTTACATTTAAATTAATTTAAATTTAATTTAAAATTGAGATCCTCAGTCATACTAGTCAGATTTCAAGTGCTCAATAGCCATATGTAGCTAAGGCTATCATATTAGACAGTGTAGATATGGATCATTTCTGTCATAGCGAAAAGTTCTGTTACGCAGCACTGCTCTAGAATTATATTCTGTCTAAAACTAGGCAGATATTCACTAACAGATTTGAAAGTAGATAATATTGCATTGAATGCAGTATTTCAAGTTGCACTGCCTTTGTTTTTATTTTACTTTTCAGTGGAAAAAAATTCCTTGGCTTACAGGTTAATTTACTTAATGCATATTTTCATATAACCAAAAAATCTAAAGTACAATATAAAAGTTATCCAGTGGGAAATAGAGTAGAAAATGCAGAATATCAGTGAAATACTAAGGGATAATTTATCTTAATACACACACATCATACAAATGAAGTGGGCCTTTGATCGTAAAGTAGGAGCAATAGTCCCTCCTCCGAGGAACAAAATGAGACCAGTTCAGTGATTATAAAGATAGACTAGAAATAGACATTTAAAATGGATGGATAGGGCAGGCAAGAAAACAAAAACAAATCAAGTTACTATATTATTAATTATATTTGCTTATAAATGTATTATTTCAATCAAAATTAATATTATTCTTAACTACTACAGCATTTCATATATAGTAAAGCCACTCTGCTTACTGAATTCAGTTTATGTTCATGATGCTCATAGATTTTTTTAAAATCTTCTGTTATGAATATGGCATACCACTTAAAGAAAATTTACTAATAATTTATCCTTTTGTTCCTCTCCCTCTTGAAAGTGATTACAGCCTTTTCAAATAATTTTTTTTCTTATGAAGTTATGAATTAACTAATGGGTTAGCTAATTAATCATTTAAGAATGTATTTAGATTATAAGGTAACAGAAGTTAGGTGTACTGGACAGTATCGGGAGAGTATGTCTTTTGATGTCAGGCAAACTGCTCAGTGCCATTAAGTAGTCAGGTGACTTTGGGCAATTTCAACTTCTCTAAGCCTCATGTTCCTCATGTTTAATATAGGATAATAACACCTCCCTCATATTGTTATTAAAGGATCGAAAGAATTAACACATGTAAAGCATTTCCCCTAGTGGTAAGTAGATATTTAGACAGATATATAAGAAATTAAATTTCTGTATCATAATCCTTAACGTTTCATGTTTACCTTTTTTAAGGCAAATGACAAAGAAAATGCCTATGTAAAATCAACTACCTTGAATTCTATAGTAAAAAGGGTACAATTACAGGACACTAATTATATAACCAATTAGCATCTAGTTGAGTTTCTCCCCTGAAAAAATTAAACCTACACAGTCTAATACTGATGTTTCTTCTGTTGTTCAAACTCTCCAGTGGCAGATTCCACCATTATTTGTTTTGTTTTAGTGAATGAGAGGTTTTTATGTTGCCCAGGCTGGCCTTGAACGCATAACCTCACCTCCTCAAGCACCAAGACAAAGGCTGGAGCCACTGTGACTCCCAGATTCCACCATTATTTTGAGAAACCTTTTTAAAATTCTTCGTCAGTAACCACTTCACAAATTTTTCTGTAACAAATCTTTCCCTAAGCGTTTCTCTTTCCATTCTGTTCTTATTTGAGGATGGATGGAAGGTAATCACTCAGCACTTTCTCCTTACCCAAAAATGAATTTGTTACCTGTAGATAATATTTTTTTCTGTTTTAAATGAGTCCAAGTGGTCAACTTTGTTTAAAAGACATGTATTTCATTTTTTTAAATTTTTATCTTTGCACTCTCTGAATCTTCTAATTTTTTTATAAAAACTGAAAAGTGCTATTAGAAATAATATCCTACTATATGTGTGACATTAACAAAATGAAGAAAATTTAAACATTATTATCATCTCTGACACATCACACTTACTATCATGCAGGGCAGCATCATGTTACTGGTTCCATACAATCCCTGAATTATGCTGATTCACTTTCCTCTAAATGCCCTTTTCTGATTAACTTTGTCTATACGTTCTTTATCCACTCTAAATGTATCACTCTAAATGGTTGAATGCCATACTGTGTTCTTTTAACATAGGAGTTTTTTAAATCAGTGTGGTGAAGCCTTTCAATGCAAGAACACAAAACTGAGAAGCTATGAAAACAATTTAAAAATATGATCACAGTTTCAAGTTTCTGTATCAGAAAAGGTTATAAAGTCAATGACAAACTGAGAAAAATATTTGTACCATATATGACAAAAGGCTAATGCCCTAAACACATATAAAGGATGCCTAAGTTTAAAAAATGCTACAGTCTAGTAGACAAGTATATAAAGGAAGTTTATGGAGAAAGAAGGACAGATGGCTTTCTTTTCCAACAGTCCAGAGGTCTTCTATTTTTTTTTAACACCTTTTATGCCATGAATTCATAGGGAATAAGTTCCAGCAGCCCAGGCTCCTTCCCATTGGTTCTCACACAGTGCGCTTCTCTGAGTAGAGCAGGCTGGTGCTTCAGCTGAACCCAGGTGCCTTTCTCTTTGGCTTCTTTCTTTTTCTGATCATTTTCCTTCACACGTTTCAGGAAGCTATCTTGGCTCTTAGAGTGCTTGATGTGCTCAATACACACATTAATTCTCTTGGCAAGAATCTTGCCCTTAACTTGTTTGTTTACAATGCCAACAGCATGCTGGGCAACATTGTAGACTCTTCCAGTTTTTCCACAATAACATTTGTGGGGCATTCCTTTTTGAACAGTACCCATTCCCTTGATGTCTACAATACCACCTTTCTTACAGATTTGCATAAACCTGGCCAAAGGAACAGCTCCACGTTTTCTAAAAGGCCTAGAGAACATAAATCGAGTGCCTCTCTTCTTTCCCTTTGTGTTCGTCATTTTGGCGAATTACTGGAAGATGGCAGTTCCAGCCAAAAGGCAGGACAGATGGCTTTTGAACATTTAAAAAGATGTTCATCCTCACCTATAAGACAAATGCAAATTTAAATTGTAATCACATCATTTTTCACCTGTCAGATCATAAAGTTTGGTAATGCAATGTGCTGGCACTTTCACACATTATTGATATAAATACATGTTGTCACAGTCTCTGAAGCACAGTTTGGCAATATCTTTCAAAAATTGTAAATGTATATAACCTTTGACCCATACTTGCACCTGGAAACATTCTTGCCAGAAAGCAGACATGTAAAAATACTGATTGAAGCATTGTTGCTCATTTTAAAAGATTAAAAGAACCATACAAATACTCAACAATAGCAGATTAAATTATGGAGTATTCATACAGAGGGATAGTTTGCAGCTATTAAGAGGAATATAGCATAATAGGCCCAATATAGAGCTATTTTTAAGGTAGGTTATTTACAAGAAAAAAAGATGAAAAGTGTTTATAATACTTTTATCATTGTTCAATGAAAAGAAATGAAGAAATGCCTATATTCTCATTTAAAATGTTTCTAGAAATATACTTTAAAACTGGAGGTAGTGGTTGTATCTGGAGAGGGGTCTATGAAATGAAAGACAGCAGTGGGAATGAGACTTACTTGATGCTTTCTACCATTTTGTACTGTTAGATATTTTTTTTACCATGTGTATATATTATCAATTCCTACTAACATTTAAAGATTATTTTTCTATTAGACTTTACTTATTATTATCTATCATCACTTTATTACCAGCCTTGCATTGTGTTGGCTCACATTAGTTTGTGTTTTAGAAACTTTTCTGATTGACTTTTATCTAGACGTTTTACATCCATCTGGAATGTGTTTTACAATTCTAAATATATCACTCTGAGCTATAGAATATCTTATTTGGCCTCCATTTCTCTAATGTAATAGACATTTTAAAGTTTCAAGAATAAAATATAAATTAATTTTAACATGATCACTGGCCAGCACAGTGGCTTACACCTATAATCCCAGCACTTTGAGACCAAAGTGGGTGGATTGCTTGACCCCAGGAGTTCAAGGCTGGCCTTGGCAAGATAGTGAGACCCTGTCTCTGAAAAAAATTAAAGATAAAAGTTAACCAGGCATAGCAGTACACACCTGTGGTCCTAGCTACTCAAGAGGCTGGAATAGGAGGGTAATTTGATCCTGGGAATTCAAGGCTGCGGTGAGCTGTAATTGTACCACTGCACTCCAGCCTGGGCAACAGAGGGAGACTGCCTCAAAAAGAAAAAGATCATTTACAAAACCCTTTCCAGTAACATCGTTTTCAGTGCTTATAGGTTGTGATGCATTCTACTTTGTATTAGTCTTAAGATTTTACACAGAAAAAGTAACTACTTACTGATTGTTTATTTTAATTGCAGCTCAGTGTGATTACAGTGCAGAGAAGAAAAGCAGCCTCCCTGATGAATCTGGAAAATATTTAAAAATATTCATAATTAATGCACAGAACTTTAGAGTTGGGAAAGCAGTTGGACTAGAAGTGTATTGAAATGGTAAAGCCTGCAGAGTATAGTTAAGGCTTATGTTATTTTGCATGAGCATTGTTGTTCTATTTTCAGGGTTATGGGAAAACAGAGCAGTGACCACTTCGTGTAAGTAAAGAAAATATAATCCTATATTGATCTTCAGTGGAGAATAAACCAGCTGAGAACTCATTGCCTTCATCAACGTGTCTGTTTCTTAATTCCTCCTTTTTCCCTTGAAAGGACGTAATAATTTTGAAACTATGCAAATTTCTCTTTCATAAGAAAGAGTTTTTAAGAAAATTCTAGAACTTAATATTTTAGTTTCCAAGATTTGAGAATTTTACATCTAATTGTAACTTCTAACTCATTTAAATTCCCTAAGTATCCACTTTATTATGAACTCATAAACATAAATAAATTGTGCACTTTCTAAAACAATGCTCTCATGTATTTTAATGTATGATTGTAGTGATTCATTTTTAACTTACACAATTTTCAGTATCTATGGAACCTGATATTTAAGAATTTGGAAGGAGTTTTTTACATGTTACTTAAAGCAATACTCATCAAATGGAGATCTTAGGTGCTAAGACTGAGTTGCATTGAACTATTGAAGTCCTATTGATCTTCATAGATACATGTACCTATTCTCTGTTTTGAACTTAGTGCGCCCTGGCTTCTATTGATTAAAGCAGAGGTTTGCATCTGGATAACCAATTAGGAAATTGCTGCAGTTGTCCAGATAAAAGATATTTGAGTTGAAGGTGACATAAAACATTCATGTGTAGATACTCAATTCTTGTGTAGAAATTTAGTTCTGGTGCTAATAGTTAAAATAGTCATAGGAGTCTTTCACGTGGAGCTGTGAATTGAAGCTGTGGGAGTGAAAGAGCTTCCCTTCCCGCCTTACATGATGTGAATAGCAATCTCTTCAGCCTCCTCCCACACTATTCTTTCCTTCCATTTCTTGTGCTCTAACTTTGATGGCCTTCATCAGTATGTCATCCTCCCTCCCAGTACAGAGTCTCTGCATGTACTTTTTTTTTTTTCCAGATAGAGTCTCGCTCCGTCGCCCAGACTGGAGTACAGAGGCACGATCTCGGCTCACTGCAACCTCCGCCTCCGGGGTTCGGGATTCTCCTGCCTTGTAGCTGGGAGTAGCTGGGATTACAGGTGCTCAGTGCCACACCCTGCTAATTTTCCTATTTTTAGTAGAGATAGGATTTCACCGTGTTGGCAAGGCTGGTCTCGAACTCCTGACCTCAGATGATCCGCCCACCTCAGCCTCCCAAAGTGCTGGGATTATAGGTGTGCGCCCTGCCCCGGCATCTCCATGTACTTTTTCATTTATACATTCTTCAGATCTCTGCTCAAATATCAGTTCCTCAGAGACCTTCCCTAGCCTCAGTAAGGTCCCCTTGTTATATTGCTGTTAACAGTGTACCATAGTTTTCCTTCATAGCACTTATCAAAATTTGTAATTAATGCTTTTTGAAATATTTTCTTTAATGTCATCTTCTCCCCAACAGAGTACAAGCTCTCTAAGAGTAGGACCACATGTACTCTCATTCATTCTATCCCTAGCACCCAATATAGTCCCCGGCACCTGGAGGGTATTCAATAACTGCTTTTTCAAAAACTGAGTTTTTAAGGGCAGGACCTTAAGGAATGTCTTTATCTGTTGAATGAGCTCACAAAGATGAGTCATTAAAGGAGACTAAATAGCAGCAATGAGAGGGTCATAACAAAGAGACTCTAACATGATAAAATACTCAAGGAAGGCACATGGTTGCTAGTAACAAATACAATGATGAGACCAAATCATACCTATATGGCAGTTAAATGTTAATCAGATTGGAGGCATGTATCTTTTCATTTCTTAAAGAATTTTTCATTTGATTCTTTAAATTCCTTCCCAGGTCATTCACAGACTAATTTCCATGTATTAAGAGTTACGTTCATATTCATATTTATAGAATATAGAATTTATTTTTTTAAAAATTTAGGGATGTTAGAATTATGTCTGACAAAAGTATGAGACTGTAGAAGAAAGCACTTCAGAACTAACACTCTAGCAAATGGAATATAAGTACTATATTATCCTTTTTCCAAAAAATCTAACTTTCCAGACTCATTTTTTCAAGGTAAAAACTCTGAACGTAGATACTTTCTCCAAACTTTGGCCACAGGCAGCCACCCTTCACATCCTGATAACCCGTCTTCACTTGGATCTCCTTGTTCTCCAAGAGAAGAATAGCCTTTCTGACCTCTGCTGAATTTGAACAGGCTTAAGCTATGTTTAGCAACAGAACTAAATTTGATGGGTTTTATCTTTTCAGAAAAGGTTGTTAATAATTTCCAACGTAAAAATGTAGTGGAGTTTCTAACACTTCTCATATAGGTCAGTCTTCATTTATAAATGATACAAACAATATCATTTATTCTGAAAGCTGTGTTTTAGGAGACAGGAGAAATGAGTAGGAAAGAGAGATAAGAAGTTACATAAATCTGAAATCAAGGACAGTGCAGCTAGTTCATTTTATTTATTCATGTTTCTTTATTGTTTCTCCCTGAAGAAGAAAGGAGATATGATTACCTCTTCTTCCCTTTGTATATAAATATGCAAACTAGGGCAGGCAACAATCTTCTAATTTCTCCTCTGGTGTGAGAATTATAACTACGCCAAATATGGGAGAACATGAGCAACAATTCAGTCACTCATTAAGTCAGCAAATATTGAACATTTCTTAGCTACACAGTCTTGCCAAACCAACTCTCAAATCAAAAAGAATGAAAAACCACTTTAAACATTTTGCTATAAATTCTGTTCTTTAGCTATAATGTCTTTTATCATTTTTCCAAAATAAATCTGTAATGAGCTTTTTTGCAAATATTTTTTATCAGAAATAATTAAATTCATCTAGTTTATGTAAAATATACACATAAACATGTAGCAGAGAGATTGCAATACCCTCAGGTTACAGATGAAAATCTGTCTCTTACCATCCCTTAACCTTTAGAAAAATATATGGCTTTGGGGACAATGTTAATAGTATTTATATAAAGAAGAAAAATATGCTTAGATAATAAAAGTCATAGGACAAAAATTCATCTTAAAAGAAATTTTTACAACACCCGCACCCTCTAGCTCAAGAATTCACCGCAAAACATTCACATATGCCCCATGTTCTCATAGGTATCCCCCATGTGTGAGCTGTAAACCAATTCTTCTCTTTCACTCAGAAAATATATTGGAGTATAATCAATTGAGAATGACATAGGAGATAACTTTGATTCTGCCCTAGTTTCTTTTCAAATATACATTCTTAAAGTACAATATTTTATTTTTAGTGACATTACTTTTGGTGTCCACAGCTGTTGAAATTCACTGAGGGCAGCTCAGTTCCCCCATGAGATGGCTCAATCCTCTTTCCAAGAGCTTTGACCATTAGAAAACTCTTCCTTACCTTGAACCGAAAGGTGTCTCGCTGCCTTAGATCTAATTTGTCAGGGTAAGTCTAAACCATCTTCCACATGGCAGCATTTCAGGCGTTTGAAAATAATTATCCTATGCCTAGCAAACATTTCCATTTTCTCAGAGGAGGCTTGATTTTGAATCCTTGTGCCAACCAGCCACGGGTCTCTGAATTTGCATATATTCTTCACTCATTCAGTCAAATATTATTGACGACCTCTTTTACACCAAGTATGCTTAAGATACATCAGTCTTATTACCAAAACAAAACATTATATTTAAGGTGTAAATTTCCTCGTTCTAGATCATGACTGAGAGGGGTGGGGAGAGGGTAAATGATATTTGCCTATGTGTAAACAGACAACTTATTAGATCTCCAAATTATAGATATGGCTTCATACTATGTACCCTTTCTCTTTTCACTATCCCGAGAAGATTCTGAAACATACTGTCTTAGGAAATCATGCTTTGAGGGTCACTGTAGTTAGTGATTCAATCATGTTAGCTTTTTTGGAGGGAAAGTTGAGTCACACTGTTGGACAGATATTGAGCATGTTGTCAACTGAAATCCTAAGTCTCTTTCAAAGGTTTTGTTGCTAAGCCAAATCTTTGCCCAAATGCAGGACTAGTTATTTATCCCTGTTAAGTTTAATTATATTATTATAACCTGCTGAGATCATTTTAGCTTTTAATTCTATTACCTAGTTTGATAGCTCTAAAGATAGGATAGGGACCATGTCTGTTTTTATTTACTGCTGTATTTCTTATACCACAGACAGTTTTTGATTTACAATGAATGCTAGTCAAACGTTTGATAAACATGCTACCCATATTTTCATCTGAACCATTGAAAAGAAGAAGAGGACCAGACAGATAGAAATATAGACAGTCTCAGAGCATACCAACCACCAACTCCCTTAATGGGTACCTGATCAGCACATGTCAGATGTGGCAATTCAGCCTGTTTTTATTCTGGCCCATATTGCTACGTGTACACTGTCATAAGAACATCAAGAAAGATCCAGCCTTCTACCAAGCAAAAGTTCATTTATGTCATACTAGTCATATTTCCCAGATCTAATCTAGTAATCCTGTCCAAAAAGAAAAGCAAATTAGCCTTCTTAGTAAATCCATGTAGCATCCTAGTAATCACAGCATGTTCCTTTTATGTTTGTTAAAACTCTTTAATTCCTTTGATAAGGCATCATGGAATTTTTCATTCAATGTTTTCATTCTATAGCAGCACAGTCCTTTTTTCAATGAATGAAAAACCTATCAGAGCATAATATAAAGTATAAGGAAATCTTTAATATTTAGATCTATGAAGATTAAAAGTGAGACTAGCATCTCTTTTTATTTAAACGATTCTAACTAAGACAATCCATGGGAGACTTTCTCTGGATTATGGTAAACATGCTTATCTGTATTAATAATGTCTATTTGTTGAGCATGTATCATGTGCTATGCATCATGCTACCATTTTGCATTTATTATCTCATAGTCCAACAGCTCTTCTAGGTAGGTGTTACTTTCTTTCCAAAAACATAGTAAATCATTTGCTCAGAGTAATATCGCTGGCAGGTGGCACAGCTGGATTTCAGAACAGGTCAGGTCAACACCAGAATTGTACTATTGTGCAACATTGTATCTTTAGATTTTGAGGAATGTATAATTTTGACACCTCTCCCATTTGCTGAGGGTGATTCAAAAGTAACCTTTATAGGTTCTCCAGGTGTCATGGCATGTAATTCATCTGAGTCAGGAGGCTTGAACTCACTGTAAACATTTAATGCTCTCATATAAGTGCTTCACACATTCTAGACTTCTGGTGACCCTTACCATCTTACCAGTGTCCACTCTGTCCTTTCAGTTCAAGGATCAGCGTTCTTGATGGAATATAAAGATGCAAAATAGGTTTCGAAAAATTCTACTTCCACTTTTTCATTCATCAACCTTAGAACAAATCTGATCTGTGAGCCTCTTTTTTTGTTTTGATTCCCTTTCTGACTGCCACTACCCAGAACGCTCTTTTGGTTTTCAGATTATGTATATATATCTAAAAACCTTGCTAGAAAAAGTATCTTCATATCTAGTGGGATTTGGTAATTTTTCCAAACGTAGGAAAGAAATTGGCCACAACCTGAATTAAGTAAAGTAACTTTAGTAGAAAAAATAGATCTAAGCAAAGTAAGTTATAATAATTAGCTTAATACCTCCTTTGAAAGTTTCCAGATTTCTTCAATGAGTGATGACAATTTCACCATTTAATCTACCCAGAAGGTTAAATTGTGTTTAGTTATTGTAAAGTGATTGATATAATGTATAATTTCCTTTCAGAGTGTGATATTTTAAAGCATGGCTTTTGAAAGGTATTTCTTAGAGTACTTGAGACTAGTTGAGGCAAAGATATCATCACAAGCATTTGATATAAAAAAGCGAAGCCCCAAGGATGAAACTGAATAAGAGCCCAAAATTGGTGGGAAAAACGAGAAAAGTTCTCTTTGAGACTGTTGCATGGGAAGGGAAACACCAGAGAAAAAGATTTGCTTCATAAAGAAATTGTTTTACACTGCTCATAATCCCAAAGTTAGAACTGTCACCCAGATTAGTGATTAAATAACCACACAAATGCATAATCATAAATGTAATTTTTAAAACTCAGACATATATAAGCCAAGTAGTAGTGATAATATCAGGACACATTGGTGATACATTAGGAATGACAATACACATTATTTTTATCTTTGTTACTTAATTTGGCATTGCTTATTCACTTGTAAAAATATCTGAATTATTACACTTTATATCATAAAAATCCTGAGTTGGATGTTTTACATAGCTTTAATTTAGTGTAAAGATATTAGTTCTCAACATCAAGAAACTGTGATTTAAAATGATTCTGTAACTTTCCAAGCAGTGTTAGGACGTATAGAGAATTCAGTTATTCTTTTTATTCTTTGATAGCAGTGTTTTCTTTGATCACATATACGTATATTTGATCTATAAATTTGTATTTATGTATGTGTGTTACATAAATGTGTGTGTGACTAAAATAATTCCATTTTCCCTAGAATAAGGCAGGAACTAATTGACCATAATTGGACTATCCTGATCATTATCTATTAGGTTATACTCAAAGTCTTTTAACCAGTGCATTAACATATTTTAACCAAGTTTATTGGCTTTGCCTTATAGGAATTTGTTTAACTGGAGTTTACATGTGTAGTCTCAGCATACTCAGAAATGTTTGAACTACTTTGTGTGTAAATTTTTTTTTTTCGAGATGGAGTCTCGTTCTGTTGCCCAGGCTGGAGTGCAGTGACGAAATCTGAGCTCACTGCAGCCTCTGCCTCCAGGGTTCAAGCGATTCTCCTGCCTCAGCCTCCTGAGTAGCTGGAATTACAGGCACATGCCACCACACCCGGCTAATTTTTGTATTTTTAGTAGAGACTGGGTTTCACCATGTTGGTCAGGCTGGTCTCAAACTCCTGACCTCGATCCACCTGCCTTGGCCTCCCACAGTGCTGGGATTACAGATGTGAGCCACCACACCCAGCCGTGTGTGAACTATTTTTATATTCTCAGAGGCAGTACAACCTAAGGGTCTAAATTCCAGACGGGATCAAATCCCAGATCTACTACCTACTGACTTTTGAGCAAATTACTTAATTTCACTGTGCCTCAGTTTCCTCATCTGCAAATTGGAGATAATAGTGCCTACTTCACATGTTATAAAGATTAATTAACATAATACATACAAGTGCCTGCCACTCGATAAACCTTTGTAATTATCTGCAAAAGTCAGGAGGTTCCCCCAAAGGTGATGTGGAATGGCAAAATCAGTTTTTATTTCTGAAGTTATCACTATGGAGATAACTGTTGGCAAGGCTTCAGCCAGTTGCTGGAGAGATTAATTTCAGCAAGATTTTTGTCAAGGAAACCAGATAAGAGGCTGCTGCAGTAATCCAGGCAAAAAAATGAAGAGGCCTGAATTATATAACAAACAGTAGTGGGATCAGAAGCAAAACATATTAAGGCAATATTAAATATAATACACAGGCCTTGATCACTATTTGGCTGTGAGAGTTGAAGAATTCATAAAGGATTCCCAGGTTTCGGTCTAGGAGGACATTCTCTAAAACAGGATCTAGAAAAAGACTGAGTTCCAAAATCTCAAGTACCTGTATACATCCAAGAGGGGATGCCCAATAAGAATCTATTCACACTCCAGAAAAGCTGAATTGCAGAGATACCAAACTGAGTAAGTAGTACAGGGAACAATTGGAGTCAAGGAAGTGGATAACATTGGATTTGCATTTATCCTCTTTTTCAATAACCAGGCAATCAAAGCCTACCTTAGGCTAGAAAACATCATCTAATGAAGTTCTGAGCATTAAAGGGAAATCATACTGAACACTTCAGCCTCGAAGTTAATTGTGAAGTTTGTTGCAGATGGCTAATGCTTCAAAGGTAGAAACTGTTTTCTCAGTGATTTGGGTGAAAACATGAACATGAGTCCCTGGTGCTACATTTCCCATCGCAGATTGCACAACTGCCAATGATAGGCCCTTCTTTTGGCTCCTGGGGACTTACTTTCCCTAGGGAACTATTGTGGTTATTCAACTTTAAGACCTTGTAGGAAGAATCAGTTATTTCTCTCTGGGGTCTTACTCAGAGCAAGCAATATGTAAGTAAATAGTCACTAAGGAGAAATGAGAAATAAAAAAGCTTTTAGCAAAATGTATGAATAATTGTTTAAAAAACTGGCCAAATCCTTACAAAAATTATAAATTAGACTAAGATAGCTACCTTGTTTTGGATCCTAATCAATATAATCCACATGAGAATGCATAATTCACACGAGTTTTGCTGTTCCCAACATATAGAGAAAGGTGCATTTCACTTTATGCTAGTTACTACATGTAGTGGTTGTACAAAAGATTGTTTCAGGCAGGGAGAACTCAAAACCAGGAATGAGAATGAGAGTGCAGGCCCAGTTCTGCTAGTGCTGCGATCTTGGCCAAGTCTTAACGTGTAGAATGCAGATAATCTCTCTTTTCTGCCCTACTGTCCCAGAGTTGTGATCAAAAGAAAGCACTTAATGAAACTGCTCTTTGAAAAATTATTTTAAAAATTATTTAAAGGTTGTATTATAAATACAGGCTTCCCATCATTCAGGAATAATATTTTTCACCTCAGAAGGCTCATTAGTTAAAATAATATTGCAAATATCAAGTGTCTCGTTCCCAATCACGAAAATAATAGCCTACCACTTACTAAACGCCTAATATATGCTTCTTTGAGGTGCTCAATGGACTTGCTTTAAACATCACAACTACTTCAATATCTAATATATACTAAGCTGTTATCCTCTTTCTGGGAAACTGAGGCTTAAAACGGTTAAATGACGTGGCCAATGTCATGTGCCTGGTAACTATAGTTTAGCCTTTAAACCCAGTTCTCTCTGACCCTGAAGTCTATGCTGTTTCAACGATTCTATGTTTTCAGACCCAAAACTGTATTCTGGAAAGAACTCCAGGTGGGCAAGACTAAAATCAAACCGTTATTTTTCAGTCTCACCAGCAGAGCTGAGCCAGAAAGCAGCCCAGTGAATCTGTGCTCTGCATGATCTTGGTATGTTCTCTACAGTTCTCATTCCTGATCTAAATTGTGATACAGTAAACAACTGACTGATTCAGGACTGCTAAGTCATATACACCTTTAAATATTTAGCAAAAGCAGATTTCAGAAGACGCTTAAAATGTATTGCAAAATGTACAGCATTTATTCACATACAGACAAAAAGGCACAATTCTACTAAATAGTTCAACAAAAAAATACAGCTGTCCTCAACTAGTTTTATAAATACTTTCAAAAAGAGGGTAGAAATAAATACAGGATTGGGTCATGTAATATAAAATAGTCATCTCTACATATACTTTTATTTGATTTTTAACTCTTCATGCACCTTTTTTTTTCAATTTTAGCTGAATGGACACCAAGCTAGGCACATAGTGAAAAATCCTCTGTACAAGGTTACAAATGTAATGACAAGTTTGTCCATTTCAAAATAATTAAGATTTGTACACAACACATAAAACCCTTCATTTAGATCTTGTGTTTATAACCTAACAAATGACATTCCAGGCAACTTTACAAAAGTTTAACTAGCCTACATTTTGACATAATACATTAATCATAATCAAAGATATTTCTTGGTCAGGATGCACAAGGAAAGATAAAGCTTAAAAAAAGAAAAAAAAAAAAAGCAAATGGTTCCATACCAACAGAATGCAAGTGGGTGTTTGGGCTGGTTGCTGCTTATGGCCACCTCATACAGAGTTCCCAGCATGACATGAAACTAACTCACAAAGCTATCATTATACTGTCAGAGAAACCGTGCTCTATACCATTTGCATTTCAAAGCAGAATAAAAAGTGTGGGCTTTTTATTTTTGTGTGTTTTGTTTTTGTGTGGGAGTTTTTTTTTATATATTTTTTTGTTTTGTTTTTGTTTTGTTTTTTGGTTCAGCATAACTTGGAACATTTGAAAGCTTTTCAACCTAAATGTGGGGAAAAAACAGGTAAGGCATTATTTTTGCACAAAACTAGCATTCCTAATAGTGCAAATGAATCTGATACCTCTTAAAATGGTGAGAGGTCATACACTTACTAGATTAATTTAGATTTTCTTTCTATGGCTTGACAAATTACCCCTCTATAAATTCTACTCTCACCCAGAGCTGTTGCTGTAGTCAAAAGATAACTGTAGATAAAGTCCAACCTTCTCCTGTATCCAGCAAAAGGTTTTTGCTCATATGCAAAAAAAAAAAAAAAAATCTAATTTTTAAATTATGCTACAAGTGAATATACAACTTGGATTCATAAGAACCTTCTATTATCTGTAGCAACAAGCTGATCTGGACAGCAGTCTTTCAAAATGAGCCCCATAGCTCAAAAATAGTCAATCTAAAAACCTGCGTCATTCTTTCCCCTCCCCTGAATTAGCTACTAAAATGTACTTGAAAAGTTAAGACTTGGTTTGAAAATGTTATACATACAATGGGGATGCATCAGATCTACTATTTGATCATCTGATAAAACTTGCATAGCAAGATGGAATTCAATAAGCCTTTTTTGTTGTTGACAATCATCTGGAAGACTTGAAAGTTAACTACAGAACTCAAAGCATTCATTAAGTATCATAATGTCCCTGCCATATGGAAACAGATGTATAAATGAATCAGGAATCTGAATACTGTTATTAACAAACTAAGGAGTAATTTTGGGGAAGTCGGGCTTCTTCCAAATGCCCATAATTCTAAATCTCATTGCTATTTAAACTTTCCTTCCTTAAGTTTCACAACCACATTGAATTCCAAAAAAAAATTAACAGGACCTAAACACTATCCACTGTCTTAATACATATGCACTACAGTGAGTGCAAAAACAAAACATTGTACTCAAATTTAATGCTAAATTTATTATTGCTGATAACTTACTAGTTATTGCCATTTGCAATTAGAAAGTCCAAGTTACGAATTAGAGTTTAGAACTCTGACTACAGAAAACCTATTCAAGGGTACACTTCAATCTCTTTCCTGTATAACCTTGGTCAATAGTAACAGCTTATCGCAACTTATTGCCTTTCTATTGTTTTTAAAATATAACCTATTTCGCTTTTCTCTTTTTTTTTTTTTTTTTTTTCCTTTTTCTTAAGGAATCCATTCATGTTGGAAGCCCGGATTCCCCGACATATGCACTAGTGGTTGGCTCTGGGAAGTAAGAGTCACCAGAGTCTGGAAGTTCTTCACTTGAACTTGAGTAGCCATTATACTAGTGGAAGCCAGATGGCCAGGTATTGGCAATGGCCAGGGAAATCCCAAGCTGGCTCAACAGCCAGTGGTTAGGGAAGAGGAAGGTCAAGTAGACTGATAAAAATTGTACTTCAACTGCCCTTATTCATAGATACAACTTTCCTAGCAGTCTCACTCTCTACCAGTCCCATATCCACAACCTACTCACAGGCTTCAAGCAGCAGGACCTTGCTACATTTACCCTAAATCCCACATTGCAGCAGCTCCACCCTGTCCCCTCAGCTTCTCCAATAATGACCTTTTTAAAACTCTCTTCCCTGACTGCTATATTTACACATAAATTCCCTAGTGTTACTGAAGCTTCAGAGCTGCTGCCTGTATACTATAATGTAACAAAAATAGCCTTGATGGCCAAATATAAATATGATTTCAAGATCTACCACAGTCCTAGAAAATAAGCTTTATGGGCTGTGAATGGTACCATGAAGGTTTCTCAAGAACCATATCTGGTTCCCTATATTCAGGTAACCACAAGTTTGTGCTTTGGGAAGAATGCAGAGGGCCATAAAAATTCATGAGGCTTATTTAAGCCTTGCCCTCTTTAAAATTTATTTCATTCTTATTTTAGTGTTTAGTTCAGCTTCTAGTCTGAGCAGTGTCTTACGGTTACAATCTACTCTTCTGTTTCCTCAACAAGTTGCAAATAACACAAACTTCTCACAAAAATGATTTAAAAATGACTCTGGAAAAAAAATTTAATCTGAATTGCAAGTAAATGTGTTTGTGTAGCTCAGGATTAATGGGTTTCTGCTTCTCCCCCCATCAAAGCTCTCCTCTAGCACACCCAGTGACAAGCCCAAAGGGCTTCCGCATCATCTCTGTTGCATCAAGAAGCCAAGATGCTTCTCCTGATAATGTCTGTCCTCCTGCTGATAGTGCTGCTGGTGTGTATACATTTCTTTTCTGATGCCTCACTCTCTGAGTCACTCATTTCCACATCGGGGACATACCCGTCATTCTCATTGTCAGATTTTAATTTGCTTTTTGCCCTTTCCTTGGCTGGAACTCGGCCTAAGCCCAAATATGGGTAGTCTGAGTGCTGGTGGCAGGCCCCCTCATGGGCCTCTCCCTGCTGCTGCCGTTCCCCCTTCTTTGGAATCCGGAATCCTCCCCAGTTTTTCACTGGGCTGGCAGGTGTTGTAGGCACTTTGACTGTGTTCTGATTATAGTTTACTTTGATTAGGGAGCCATTGCACTTGGGCACGATCTCCTTCCTTGTGCCAGGTGCAGACTGCCCCACTCCAGGGGAGGCGGCAGCTCTTGTGTTGTCCAGATGCCTCTGGGACACATCTGTGGACCTGAGAGGCTTGTGACTCTGTTTAAAAGATTTGTCCTTTAAGTCTCCTTTAATGAGATCACAATGAAAACGATTGTCTCTTCTTTTCCCGTGGTCTGGCATCACCACACCATTTTTCTGTTGTGCTGATATGAGACGTGCTTCTGCAAAGGTCTTTTCCAAACCCAGAAAGTTCTCTGGGACCACCATCCCCTCCCTTCTACCACACAGGTCTGGCTGCTTCAGCAGGGTTTTGCCTTCACTTCCAGTGCTATTCTGCAAAGGATCTCGCTTATGGGGCTTTTTCAGCGAATGAACCAAGGAAGTACCCATTTGTTTTCTGAAGAACGCAGAATGCCACTTCAAGTCCTCTATCTTGGGAGCATCAGGGCCCACAGAAGGACTGTTAAACAAAAGCATGTTTTCCAGTGAGGAGGAGGAGCAGGAAGAAGAAGGCACACCTAGGAACATAGAACCACAAACAAAAATTACAGCAGAAGCAAATCCAAAAGAATAAACTTCTAGACCCTTAGTGTGGCCCAATTTATGTGAACTCCCCACCCAACAATACAATATTTACACTACCAAGTTTGTACAGATTTGGTTTTTATAGTACAGATGTGACCTGCCTTGAGAATCTGCATTTCATCTGCAGATTCAATATGCCACATTTCCTAAAACAGTTGAAGCTCCCATAATTTTTCATAAAACTGTTCCTCTTAAATAATACGTGTTCCTCCAAACAAAATAACCAATCTGATTTTCAAAGAGGACTCCATGCAGAACCCATCAGGTGCCTGATGGCTGCCTCTACCCCCTACCTGGTTACAGAGCAGCCACTGCACCACACTCCTCCACTGTCCAGTCTTCTGCCTCCCACATGAGACTGAGAGTACCCAAAAAGTAAGGACTCGGGCTTCTAAGTTTCTCTAAAGTGTCTGTACCCTCAACAGGGTTATTGTGAGGATAAATACATGTAAACATGTGAAATGAATAAAGGAAATGTTTAAAATAATTACTGACACATCATAAGTGTTCCAAAAAATATTCACTCTTATTATGTGCAAAATACATTTGTGGGATTCAACTGAACTGTCATTCAACTTGAAGTAAGTTAAATTGATGTTTTTAAATTTTTTTATGCAAATCACAGTAAGACTAAATTCCACAGCATTACCTAGTAAAAGTTCACATTTTGTGAAATAATATTAATCCTCATCACTTGATAATGCACTCTGACATTTTCTGTTATACTTTGTTTTTAATGCTGGTCATGACCCACTGAATTCATCTCACAACCCACTAATGAGTTGTTACCCCAGTGGGTGAATTCACAGCACAGTCGAGTTCATCATAAAGACCATGATTCTGCAGCAGCCTCAAGATTATCTCGAAAGAGCAAGTCGCATGTTTTCTGTCTCCCATAAGATACGAGCCACCAAGAAAACAAGGTTCAGCCCCCAGCGTCTGAGACAGGGGCCATGAGAACCTGGTGCTCACCAGACACAAACACTGCAAGCAAATGAAACAGCGACTCAGAGCACAGAGCTGTCAGGACCACAGGAGGAGGTGTTTTATAACCTGCTGGTTTGGAAATGGCTGCTTTCTCAAGAATCAAATCATTCAAATCAACCTTCACATCACACTGAATATATTTCTTTTACTCCATCACCTGCCATGGGAAAAGAGAACGGTAAGAAGAGGCTAACATTTTCTGAACTCTGATTTCTCTCTCCTTGACTGTAACCCATGTCTCTCAAGAGCCTCCAACTCATGACCCTCCTCCCATATGCACTGTTTCCACTGAGGGCACTCCACTCAGCCAAATGACCCTACCCACTCTCAGAATCACACAGAGTTTAAACCATGAACACTAAATGACACATAAATCACTACCATCTGCTCTACTGCAGGCAGGAGACAGCCTTTAGGCATGAATAAGAACCCAACTGAAGCCTTGGTCTGCAAAAAGGAAAAAAAAAAAGCACCCTAAAGGGTTTCAAGAGCTTTACTCAGTAGCATTCTCCAGGAAGATGAATGTTTTCAACTGATGATACCTATGGTTCTCATCTCAGAATGAAAGGAGGATTAGTTTCCCTTTTCTGAAACAGTAGTAAGATAGTAAGACTTCTGAATGCACATCTACATTACAACTGTTACCACAAAACAACTCCCAGCCTTATTGAGTATCATTCGCTCACCCAGTAAAAACCTCAGCCATGAAATGCAAAAACCTGCCTGCAATATCCATGAGAAATAACTTGAATGAAATCAGATGAAAATGCTCTTTATGGCTTATTTTTATAGATAATCACTCATTACATAATGACTTAACAGTTGCAGAAAACCCTCCAATGGCACAACTCCACAGACACAACTTGTATTAGTGATCCCAGCTCAGCATTTGCTGGCTGTAGGCTCGGTGATCTGCACCAGGTAGTCTTCCAAGGGCGTTAAATAGATCTCATTTATTTGCATTTAAGTAGGAATCATGAAGAGATAGTTCACTTTAGAGAATCTGAATCAAACTACTTTTACACATGACACCCTACTTAGAAAATTTATTTTTAAAATCTTAACATTAACTCCAAGTTGCAGCTAATGATACACACTTGATTCATGTGGAAAATACTTAATCTTGGGAAGAAAATATCTAGGATATCAACAAGTTATTGCATTCAAACTATGTAACACTTCAAGAACATCATTTAAACCTCCCTAAACCTTTTATTTCTTTAGCTGACCCAGCTCCCTCTAGTTGCACATAATTGGTTAGATAAACCAGAATTTGGACTTAACACAACAAGTTATAACAACTTACTTGTTGTCTCTATGTGCTGTAATAATCTAGATAGAGTGACAAAAAGCCACAAAGGCACAAAAACAAGAGGGAATCAACTATGACTGCACAACGCAAGCACCACAAACAGTACTGCTATAACTTTAAAGGGTAGTGCAAGGCAGGAGAGAGGCTCACTGTCTTCCTGTGAAGTCCAGTCGAAGACCTACCTGTTCCTGGGTCCCTAATGCCGCCTGATCACACTCAACAGCTCTCCTTTGCTGAAATCCTTATACTGCCTATTTCTGGGGGCTTATGATCACAGAATGTAGTGCTAAAACACACTTAAGAGGTTTTGATTCTAGAACAAACTTTAAGATCAATACAGAGGTTAAACAACCTGCCCAACTTGATCTTTGCCCTTGATCTCCAAGTAACTGATGTAGTCTCTAGAGGAAGTATATTCCCTAGTTTTCTTTTTATGTTTGTCTAGCCCAGGGCAATATAAAATAGAAGACAATAAATTTTGGTGCTCAATCTCAGAAATATTCAACAATCCATTTACACTAAAAAAGTCTACTGTGAACATTATCTAAAAATGGACTGTGTCTTAAATACAGTCTTAAGATACAGTTACCATATTTACCATGTTACAGATAGAGCCCGAGGCTGAACATAAACCTGTGAGGTGTCCCCATTATGTGTTTGCCAGGTACTATGTAACATATAAATCACTGTTTCATTTCAGTCAATTCCAAGAGGGAGCTTGAGAGATCCCCATTTTGTACATGAAGAAATTGGGAGACTCAAAAACTTGCATCTGTTTGATCAGTAAGCAGAGAACATAGGATTCCACCAATATTTGTAGAGGGTAAATTCATAGCTTTTTCCCTTAACCATGATGCCTCAAATTAAAGACCTCCTTTAAATATGAACATGTATGCTTCTTAAATTCTTCTGTAAGAAAATTAAGAAATGATTATTTCTTCCTCAACAGTGTTAAAGCTTACAAACCCCTGCCCTATACTTTCACCTACCAGGGCTTAATGCATACCTGAAACTCTTTCTTGCTCCAAGAGCTTAGTGTAAAGATTGAATATCTGTTCCTGGACTTTGCACACAGAGCGTTTAATCTTTTCCCTGCGGGTCACCATGTAAGTGAGGTTCCGAACCTAGAATGTAGAGAATAAAGATTCTAAGTAAGCAATACAATATAACAGTACTTTGGTGCTTTTTAAATTTCTTTGCCTAAGAGAAATTACTCCTACTAGGGCCTTGACAGATATTTGAAATCAATTTGTACTTTGAACATTTTATCCAATCTCGACTCCTTTTGGGCAGATAAGGATTCCACATATACCCTTTAACATAGGCAGCAGCAACACTGAAGAGGGTTAGGGACATAGGAGTGGGAGGGACACCTAGAGAACTCGTACAGAAGTCCTGCCTCCTCCACCACACCTAACCCATCCCGGCACAGAGGCAAGTCAAAACTTGCAACCTCTTGGACTTTGCTTATTAACGCATCAATATCTTCTGTCACCTGGATGGCCAACGGCTTTAGAACAGGTCAGAAGCCACTTCTGCACTTCGAGTATCTTCTGAAGGCTGAACTAGGTAAACATGGGGCCAAGGGTCATCAGAGTGGAGCCCCCTGCACCAGACCCACTGGAAGACCAAATGGTTACCAAGAATCCTAGTAAACGTCTTTGTCAACTGCACACTGAACTCACTGAAATGCCTGGAGCTAGCAGGTGGCTTATGTGTTGCTATGAGGTGTGCGAATGCCTAGGAAACTTCCAGCTTTGCCAATGATTTGCTGGTTGGACATCTCCAGTCCAGTAGTTCTCTGTATCATCACTTGAAAAACTGGTATTTCCCCTCTCCTCATTTGTTTTTAACTGAAAAGACCCAGTGCTAAGAGTTGGCTCTACTTCCTATCTGATGTGTGACTGCTTTGGATCACGTAACCCTAACCCATGCTCAGCAATCAATATTTAGATTTGTTCCCCACCTGTCATCACTTAATACACAAAATTTAAAGAATTTGTCTCTAAACTCCCTTAATCCTTCAGTCCTAAAATCTTCTACTGGTCAACCTGACTAGATTACATGGGCCTGAAAACACAGATGTCAGACACAGCACGCCAAATACACAAGTAAACCCTTCTTCGGAAATATATGGATAAGACCTCCCAAGTCATCTCTGTGGCAGGAGTGAAAAGCGACCACATCTTTCCCATTAGCTCCTACAGGCATGCCTTCACATCCCTAAAAAATACCATTACCAGCAAACTCTTCCCCTGACACCTTTATAGTTTTTTTCCCCATAAACTCAACAAAGTAGTATCACCCTACTTTAAGTGAAAAAAGTCCAAAGGTCACCAGCCTTTTCTTTTGGCAGTGAGGACAGCAGCAAGCATCAACAAACCTTGTGAAGACACACAAGATTTTGTACCCTGGTGTAAAGCGTCAGTATAGACTAAACCCTATAGTCTATAGACTAAACCCTCTCATTTGCAAGAGGATATGAGGCATTAAGAGAGACAGAATACAGCTTTTCACATTTGCATGGCGGTAAAAATCTCCTGGCCTAAAAAGGAATATGCCAAGTCAGGCTTCTCCTCCCCCTAATTAATTCACTTTCAGGATCTTCCCATCTTTATTTCTGTATCAATCCCTTATGGTACTATTTCCTGTCTTAAATTATTTTAAAATTAAAGAATTGAGAAAACACTCCGTCTGATGGTAAATATTACATGGGTGTCAATCAGCCTAGTTAAGGTAGTCTCTTCCCTTCTCTGACAGCTACACACCCTCACACCAAGAAGCAGGTGTCCTTTATACAAATTCTGACCAACTTGGGAATGGAAGTGGCTAACAGACTACTCTCTTTGATTATATGGTTCTACCCAGGGGAGATTAAGAGTGAAGCTCAAGAATGAGGGACCAGACCTAGATCCATAGCAGATTCAAAACTTCTAGAAAACAGAGCTGCTTTTACATTAAAAGGAAATCTGACTACTGTAAATTAAAAATGGGAACAAATTCTGACAGCAGACAGGTTGCTCTCATATTCAGATTCGATGTGTAATAGAGATACATCTCCCTTACTTGAAATTATCCTTGAAAATAGAAAATAGGGAATCCAGGGAATTTTAACTTTGTATATTATTCAAATTTAATTTTGGTAGCTTTGACCACACTATGGCTGCTAAGTAGAAAAATCTCACTCCTATTCCTCATGATCTCTGATGGGAAATATCTAATGTAAACCCAAAACACAAAGACCATGGTTGTCAGAACAAATCAGCTCCTGACTAACTATACTTGAGAGTAGTGAGGACTCTAACTAAACCTGACTCCCTCTTGTGTATAAAGCTCCCTACAGGACAACTCTCAGCCACCTCCACCTGCAGAGCTGGACTGATGCTCTCCCATCCTCAAAACACATCCAGTTTGTCCCTTCCTGCACCAGCTCCACCATGCTCCCTCCCCTGCTTTATCTTCTCCCAACTGTCCGCAAGGAGGTATCTGAAAAAAACACTTAAACCATCTCCAGGTGCACTCTCATACCATCTTAAACCTGATCATCACTTTCCCCTAGAGCCGTGTTCCCAAACAGAAATGTGGGTACCCACAAAACAGAATCACCCTTTGGAGGTGTGGTCCATGAATTTGCATTCCTAAGTGTCCGGGTCAGGGACAACACTCTAAAGACCACTGCTCTTAAGAAATCAAAAAGTGGTTTCAGTGTTTTCTTGAATCCAAAACTGTTTGCAACACTAAAGTTGAACACGCCTTTTGTTCGGGGGACACTGTACCCTCTACCCGATTTTCAAAGGTGACCATTCCACTGAGTGACTAGAGGACTGTCCCCCAGGACTTGACCACTTTCTGTAACACTAGCCATAGTGCAGAGGTAGCATGTCTATCTGAGTAAGTCTTCATTTGCTGAACTCACATTTACTGCATCTTTTAGGGGAAAGGAATGAAAGTGAAGCGGCAGCCTTGGGAATTTGACATGGCTACCCACATCAGCAACTGTCTTCTTAAAGTTGTGGACTCCCAAGCCCTCCTGAAATCTACTCCTGTCACCTAACTTCCAGATCCAGAACTGGTTGGTGCCCATTGTGCAATGTCCCGAGGTGTGTGTTTGCAGGAAAGAGCAGTCACCGTAACCAATCAGTTGTCTCAGTTTTCTAATGATGGCTACTCATTTGTCAGTCTCGGAATGATCACATGCCTTGATTGTAGTCACATGTATTAAATGATTTTTGAGGATCTGCAATAAACTGATAATTGTGTGAAATAAACAGAAAACTAACTTACTTGAGAAAAAAGTTGGTAGTAACTTTTGGTTTTTTATTGTCACCCCTGCCCTGACACACTTACTGTTTATAATTACAAATAACTGTGCAACTCTCTGGGCTTGGCAAAGATTTCAATTTTTTAATGCCTCCACCAACACAGGCATCATGGCAAATTTGGGGTAACGCATTTTTTTTTTCATTACAATAAGCCAATTTCAAACTGAGTCTAAGGATAGGTGCAGTGGCTCATGCCTGTAATCCCAACACTCTGGGAAGCCAAGGCAGGTGGATCACTTGAGGTCAGGAGTTCAAGACCAGCCTGATCAACATGGTGAAACCCTGTATTTACTAAAAATACAAATATTAGCCAGGCGTGGTGTAGTACACCAGTAGTCCCAGGTACTCGTGAGGCTGAGGCAGGAGAATCACTTGAACCCGGGAGGTGGAGGCTGCAATGAGCAGAGATCACCACTGCACTCCAGCCTGGGCAACAAAACATCTCAAAAAAATAAACTGAATCCAAATTCCCTAAAGTTCCTTAGGCTTTTTAATAAAGTGAATGTAAGTAATGCCACACACACACATACAAATCCTGATTTATTCCCTGTTTCTCATACATCATTGGCATTGTTCTACTTAAACAGTGACAGTGATGACTCCAAAAAAATGTTTAGATTTAGAAGTGCATGTTAATCTGAATAACTTAAGTACAGAAAAGAGTTAGTACACCACAAGCATTTTCTACACTTTTATTTTGTGGTGATTGTGAGACAAACACAGTCCAAACAACAGACTTCTTGTCCTCCCCTCCCAACAACTATCTGACTCCATAGCTCATGCACCCCAATTACAGCAGTGTCGGGCTGGCATAAAAGCTTTTCACCAGGATTCCAGTTTATCCTTCTCAATCTTTTTCTCATCTCTAACAAAAATGCCACACATACGTGTTTGTGAGAGGCAAAGTCTTCCTTACACTCACCACCAGGGGGCGTATGGGAGCACAAAAGCCTCACAAACCTGCTCCAGGTTCCTGCCTCCTTCAGGGCTCGAATTCGTGGCCTTCCCAGGAATCCTAACCTGGTCTGGGAAGGGGCATCACAAATATGCTGAAACTCGGTCATGTACTAAAAGTAGCTCTAATGCTCACTTTGAAAGACTTTCACTTCTACATCATCTCTAACAGGGCCATGCAGGTCTCCATGAGATCGGGCTTTTTTGGTCTAGTACTTTCCCGGTCTATCCCTGTTCTTTGCCCGCACTCCCATTTCAAATCATCTATGAGTCAGATTCTCTCCCAGGCAGGTTAATCACTCCCCACTAATAAGTGGGCAGCTTGGGGGAGATGCGTTAACTGTTTCAGGCCACTTGGGTACTTTTCAACGCAGACTGCTTCAGGCCAGAAACCCTGCTCCCATCTCTTTCACACTAATGAATTTAATCAGTAGCCAGCAGCCAGGAGAGTTGATGTGGAAGATGCTCTAAGAGCATCCCCAATTAGAAAGCCTCTGCCAGAAACTACCTACAGGGAATAGGAGACCCTGGGGGGAGGCAGCCCACTCTATTATTCCTGTAGCAGGAAGGGAAGTCCAGCCGGGACTCCAGAGGTGATGGAAAGTGGGGGAGGCACAAAAGCAGCAAACAGCGCAAGGAAGTGCCAGCAGCTGAGGCTAAGCGGCCAACAGCCACGACATTCCTCAATCTCAGTGTGACAACACATCTGTAGCGTGCTGAGCATGACGGGCTCCTCAGACAGATCTGACACTCCTGTGTGCCAGGAATTCCACCCACACCCACACACACACAAAGAGACATGGATGGACATGGGACGCATACACACTTGCACATACAGACACACGACCTCAGTGATAACCTAGCACCTCATTGCCAGGAGTATTTTCTGTAACAGATATGCATGTGTACATACAGCTCATGCACACACATCAGCACCCACTGCCTGCTTTGCTCCATGACAGTACTGGGAATGCCCCTATGAATTACTCAAGAAACAAAGCAGGGGCCAGTGAGCAGCCGTGCTTAGCTCTCCTTCTTAAGCCCAGCACCGGCACCTAGAGTTTCCCTGGAATGAACAAGAAATTTTCCTATCTCTGGCCCCCTCCATTATAAATTAAATCCGTTCTGGTTTTCTAAATCAGTCTGTAAACACTCATGAGTCAACTCCTTGGGTCATTTTCCTGGGGCTCAGTTCACTCTAGATCTAGAATGAAGAAGTAGGGGTGGGGAAGACACACCCCCTTTGAGCTTACAAAACAGTAAAGATTAATGGGAAAGTGTTTTTAAAAAAGAAAAGCACAAAGAAGCTCCCCACTCAGTGGCAGTTTTGCACGTATGTACAATGAGTTTACCAGCCCATAAATATTTTTAACCAACACAACCTCATGCTGTGGTGTGTACAAGGGTCTGAGAGTATATGACTGGCTATCATTTCTTGCTCTGGGCGAGTGTTTGCCTCTTTGCATCTTCTTCTCTAAGTCACTATAAGGTGTCAGTGTCAATCATTACCCTCTCCAGGTCCTGCCGCAGATGCGTGAACAGCTGCAGCCTCCTAAACAAGACATCCTGCTCCCGCTTGGCTAGATTGTCCTCTTCGTCTTTCTTTGGGGTGATCAGGGGTTTGTTAAAGTTGACCTTCCTCTTCAACTTCCAGTACTGGTACAGGAAATCCACTACTTCCTCGGGCAGCCGCAGAGCCCTGGCAACATCCAGCAGGTTGACAAAGGTGTAGAACTCATCCTCCAACTGCTGCAGCTTCTGCTTACGGACACTCACCCGGTGAGCCTCTTCCCGGTTTTGCTCAAGGGTGGCAAAGGGCTCCAGGGGATTATGGGGGGAACACTCAGGGGCCCCATTCTCCTGTGCAGCCCCCTTGCCGAGACTCTCCTCGGGTTTCCTGTGTGAGCTGTGCTTTGGGCAATAGGACTTGAACTTGACTTCATCATTCTCTGCTAAGATGGTCTTCATCTCCAGGCCCCGTTCAAAAGCACAGGTCACATGGAAGGCCGTGCGGCAGTTCTTCACAGAGCACTAGTAAGAGCAAACAAAGAACACAGAATAGACCATTATAGAGCAACCATGGTAGAAGGCCCACAGTGCTAGGCACCCCATATACACATGCACAGAGAACAGCCATGCTTCAAGCATGTGCTGTGACAGGAAGTTGTACATGGATTAACCCTGGATGATCATGTCATGTTTTTAAGAGGTAAGGCTTGGGAATTTTTTGTACAGACGGGGTCTCCCTATGTTGCCCAGGCTGGTCTCCAACTCTTGGGCAAAAGAGATCCGCCTGTCTTGGCCTCCCAAAGGACTAGGATTACAGGCATAAGCCACCATACCCAGCCAAGTCTTCAAATTTAAGGGCACTCTTCAGATGAAAGGTTTTAATCAACCAAACCCTAACTTCCTCGGAAAAGAAACTGCATCCAAATCCCATCTTGAAGCAGCCATGAATATACAAATGACATGTGTAGAGGAAGGAAGTGTGGCACTAGGATCATATTCAAAAGAATCTGTACTCAATATGCAAAGTCCACTTTCAGGCATTAACTTGAGTTTTCTTACAGATTTGAGCTCTTCTGGTGTAAACCTGAGTAAGAATCTCCCTGGGAAGAATGACTACGACTCATAGTTTGAACATAAATCCTCATTCTGACTTCCTAGCCAAGAAGAGTCCCAATACAAGTGAGAAAATAAACAGTGCACTTCCTTGAAGGAACACCAAGGGGAAACTGAATAAAAACACCAAAAGTAGTAGTAGACAAGAGGAATCCAGCACAGGAAAAGTGGGAAAGGGTCCTCACACTTGTGAAGAAGCTTCACCAGATGCACGGAGGGCTCTAAGCCCTAAGATCTGTGCACACTGCTCCTGGCCACTGAAGAGAGGCAGTAGAACTGTGAGACCCTTGCCATGGGTCACAGGGAGATCAACCTAGAGGCAACCTATGCAGACCACCTCCCCTCTCACTGCCTGAACAGGGTCACAGCTTTGTGCCTTTGATCCAGACAGCAAGCCTCTGGCCTAGCAGGAACAAAGTGATTAACTCCTCCCTAACTGATCTTGCTGAGCAAATCCCTAGAAGGTGGTTCCCCATGGTGACTGAAGCCAGTCCCTTAAAAGCAGTACTGCATTGCGTGAGGCCAAGTGAACCCAATGGCATGCCAGGGCTACACGAAGTTGTAGAATCCAGTGGCTCCAAGCTAACTGAGAAGTTTAATTAAACTCATTCAACAGATCCTGAATCACAACACTAGACAGCAGAGGGTAGAGCTGAGGCTTTTCCCCCTAATCACTTCAGTACTTAGGAGGAAACTCGCTGCCAGCCAGGCTTTCTTCTGTTACCATGAGGTCTCTTTTATTAAGAAGAGAAAATCCAGCTCCCTTCACCATTCCACCCTTACAAATAACTAACCACAGAGACTGACATAAATCTGTATTTTCTCTATAAATAACCTCAATTCCAAGAAATGTGTGAAACCAACTTTGGTGGCAGAAAACACACACAACACACACACAACCTGGCCACTGTCATAAGTAGATAAAGTGTCCTCCCTTGTAGCACACAGCCAAGTGGGAAGTAAAAGTGGGAACAGATGACTGAGACACTATCTGTTTGGCTTAAACTACACTTAACCCAAGCGCTGTAACCCTAAAGAGAAATGAACTGCAGCAGAATATTTATACAGGACTTTGTAAAAACGCCAAATGGCCTTCCTCTGGGTTTTCCCATTCAGGTTGACTCAGCAAACAGATGTTACAGAAACTTAAACCAGAGCCTTCACAGCTGCAGACATTTCAGAGAGGAATTCTTTTAATAAAATCAATCCATTCTGTGAAGATATGAAAAATCGTCAGCCTTCTTTGGCCTCTTCTTTAGATTAATGTTCTGGGAAAAAGAGGTCAATGGCAACAAAAAAGTCATTATATCATCTCTCTTTAAAAGGGAAACAAAGATCCCATTTTCCTATCTCTTTTAAACATTAATTACAGACAGGGATTGGCATACTCAGGGAAGGGCATAAATTCTACGCTCAGAACACCAGGGAGCATGGTCTGCTGCAGCCTGTTTCCTGCCAGTGCACACGTGCATATGCATACTCACACACATATACTAACACATACACACACATGCATACTCACATGCATATTCACACACATACACATACATACTCACATGCATATCCACATATGTACACACGTATACCCACATGCATATTCACACAAATGCACACACTCGCAAACTCAAATGCATACTCACATGCACTCACGCATATGCATACTTATACACACATACACACATGCACTCACACATATATGCATACTCGCATACATGCATATTCACGCATACAGATACACATATTCACACACATACATAAATATGCATACATGCATACTCACATGCATAACCACACAAATACATGTACATACATGCAGACTCATACATATACATGCATAATCAAATGCATACTCATCCATACACACTCATATACGCATGCTCACACGCATACTCACACACACAAAAGTATATCGGCTCTCCCCCTTTCCTCTTCCGGCTCCACTCTCCTTCCCCAATCCAAATCTTGGGCAGAGGTGTTTGTCATGTATTCACATGTCAAATATATCTCCACTATTTCCAAGGTCCCCAGCCAAATCCCACCAGCTGTCTCATGACCCACCCTCCAAATATTTCTCTTATACTTTGGATTCTTGAACACCAGTCAAAGTGATAAAGAAGAAAATAGAACCACTTGGCTTGTTAAAAAATGAAAACATTTTAAAACCACCTTACTGAAAGAAATATTTATCAGCCAAAATACAAACTGACTTTGCCAAATGAGGTCATTTCTTTAAAACCCATGGCTGACAGTATGACCACGCTCTTAGAGCTTATGTCTGTGCTGAGCTGCTGTTTTTTCTGCATTCAGAGAGAAGAAGCCATTCCAAAACAGTGCCTCTGCTCCCAGAATTCAATGAGGAAACCAAAGAAGAGCCTGGGGCCTGTGCTGGTACATCCCAAAAGATCCAAATTTAACCTGAAGGGCCCCCATCAGCCACACACAGCATTACAGGCCTCTCTAATACTGACTGTCTTCATGTCAATCAATAACATGAGGCCTAGAAATGAACTTCTCAGGTCGAGTTTTAGACCACATGAAAAAGAGTATGCCATCTATATTCCCTCCTTAATTTTCCTATCTCATGACATCCCATACTTGTCTGTACGTGGAAATGCAAAAGCAGACGGGCAATACGTTTACACACAGGTGTGCAAGTGTTCTCTCGCTCGCTTGCTCTCTCATACACACACTCATGCACGCAGTGCCATAAAGAATCAGATATCCAGATTATGTTCCAATCAGATGCCAACATACACAGGAGCACCTCATGGACGCCCCTCTACCCAGGTGGTGTTCAAAGAGTCTCTGTTTTTCCAAATGCAAATGCATCAGCATGTCCCCTTGATTACTAACAGGTGTGTGCACACCGTGGAAACCTGCAGTCCCAGGAGGCAGCCACAGAGGTGGGCCAGCATCTGCAGCTATACTCGGTGACTGCAGGTGGGAGGGTGGCCAACTCTAAAATGCCATGTCAAGGAACATCCCACTAAGACTCCTAGGAGGCGTCTGCCTGTGGAAAGAAGCTGTGATGCTTTGGGCAGAAAGAGGGGAGTGAGAGACAAACTGGAACCACCTCACAGCTCAGGGGAACTTCTGAATTACCCTGTGACTGTGAAAGCTTGGGTTCTGGTTACACCAGATACAGTCAGCCAATTAAAGGTGTGTGTGCATACTGGGGCTCAAGTCAACCCTTAGGAACCTCATTCTGCTTCCTGGAACTAGTCCCCTTTCCAAACCCTTGGAGAGGTCACAGAGCCTTCCCTCATCCTGCTCCCTACCACGCAGGAAAGGAAAATGAAGCCATTCTTATGAAGCTAATTACCTGAATAGAGGCTCCAAACTTCTCATTGCAGAGGCTGCACACTAGCGCCCACCGACTGCTGGGAATGTGTGACACCTTGGTGATGGGCTCCATCTTCTCCGGGCTACCAATGCTCACCTAAAGGTCGGAAAATAACAAGAAAGGGCGGCACAGGTCATCAGAGGCTGAATATGAATGTTAGAAACTAAAAGATCCAGTACTTTCCCACATCCCTCCTACCAGACAGTGGTGAAGGTTTGCTAGAACAAAGCAAACCCTTACTCTAAAAGCCTTAGAACACCTCAGTGACAATCGCACCCAGAGCCCAGTCCCTATCTGACAGACATCCCTGTTTGTAAAAAAACACTGAGATAACTGAGTTTTCACTTCTCACCAAAGTGCCCGATGACAGACTCATATAATCTCTAGCCCATAACAAATTGGTCAAAACTAAAAATCCATCTTAAATATATTCAAATAAGGTATCAACAACGGGGTAAGTAAATATAACCTGTTTTTAATCTCTCACCAAAGAAAACCATTTTTTTTAAGTCCAAAAAATGACTACGTTCAAGATGGGAAATTAAAAAGTAAGGTATCATCTCTGCATTCAGCCTGGATCACCGAATTGTATCCTGTCAATTCCAAACCACAAGACCCGGTGCTACCAAGACCCCAATCATGAAACCTTAATCCAAATCATCTTCAAATTAATTTTCCCTGGAAGGAAAATGTACCAAAATCACACCCAAAAAAATGCTGGAATTTGAATCACAAATTATATTCTCACACTGAGCTATGCAAACTTTATTAGTCAAGATCTAAGGCTAGAAATAAATTAAACCAGACCTGAAATTAAAAAGGTTGAGGCACAATAAAAGTTTAAATAAAAATCACCAAAGCATGACCAAGAGTGGTGATTTTTTAACCATGGTGGTACCTCATGTACACCGAGCCACACACAGGATGGACAGCTGATCTTTAGGGAATGACACGCCCAGGCCACAGCTGGTTAAGTGCTGCAGGTCTGCTCCAGGGAGTGGGTGTTGCAATGGGAAGGCTCGCTGAGATGGATGGATGAGGCAAAGTTTGAACACCACCAACTTACAGTCCCAACTGACTGCTGCTTCCAGCTAACATTTCCACAAATTTACATTCCATGACAAGATGACAGTGTGCTTAAGATTCAGTTTTTCCCAAAGGAAAAAGGTAGCAATTAAAAGGTGTCTTTTTACTCATCAGCTACAATGCTGCCTACTTATGCATGGTTCTCCACCCACTCACCGAATCTCAGTTAAAAGCCAGGACCTTCTGAGTTAAGGTGCTATTAAGAAACATGCGTGGCCGGGCGTGGTGGCTCACTCCTGTAATCCTAACACTCTGGAAGGCCAAGGAGGGCAGATCACAAGGTCAGGAGATCAAGCCCATCCTGGCTAACACGGTGAAACCCTGTCTCTACTAAAAACATGGAAAAAAATATGCTGGGCGTGGTGGCACGCACCTGTATTCCCAACTACTTGGGAAACTGAGGCAGGAGACTCACTTAAACCCAAGAGGCGCAGGTTGCCGTGAGTTAAGATCACGCCACTGCACTCCAGCATGGGTGACAGAGAGAGACTCCACCTCAAAAAAAAAAGAACCATGCCTGCCTGGCCAGGCACAGTGGCTCACTCCTATAATCCGAACACTTTGGGAAGCTAAGGAAAGAGGACTGCTTGAGCCCAAGAGTTTGGAACTAGCCAGAACAACAAAGTGAGATCTCTTCACTACAAAAAATAAAAAATAAACCAGGCCTGGTAACACATGCCTACGATCCCAGCTACTCAAAAGGCTGAGGTGGGAGGATCACTTGAGCCCAGGAGGTCAAGGCTGCAGTGAGGCATGATCCAGCTCACTGCACTCCAGCCTGGATGACAGAGTAAGGCTCTGTCTCAAAAAAAGTAAAAACAGCAAAAAAGAAATACACTTACCTCAGGGATCCACAGGGCACAGCTGACATGGACCCACTTGGTTCCACTACGGGTGGGCTTCATAGCTCCACCCTTCTTGGGACACAGCAGACATCTTGGCCGAACCCCCAGGGCACATGTCCGGCACAGCCAGCTGCCCTCTGGCACCTTGAGGATTCCATAACAGGCCTGTGAAGCCATAGCACATCCCCGAAGAATAGAGAGAAAGAAAAAATATTATTTTTCCCATTATTTCTATTCATTTAAAAACACCTAGAAAGATTTTAACAGAACCACCACCAAAGTAGAGACACTCCCACAGCTTCCTGGCTATGACCCTCTCCCCTCAGGAAAAATGCCAGGCAGCCCCACAGTAGCACTTGGGAGGTTTGTGAGCTCTGCTGATACAATACATATTTATTTAGCAGAGGGTGGTCCTGAAAACTACTTGAGGACAGAAAGGTTTATATGAAATTTGGTTTGCTGTGTTGCCGCAGAAATCTATCTATACGAAGCTTCTAAATATTGAGCAGGACTTACTGCATTTAGTAGCATTAAGTGGAGTGTAGAAACACGCCACAGTGTTCCGTGACGAAGCTCTTCCTCTGCTTTACTGTCAAGGGTGGGATACACAGTGTGGAGAAAAAGCACAAAGCAGCTGAGAGAATCTCCCAAAGCTGCTGAATGAGACGGCAGTGGAACAGGAAAGCATGCCCACTCCCCAGGCTGAGCAAATGCCACACCAACTAGATAGCAGCACTCTCCCAGGGGAACACAATGGGCCAGAAAAAGGAGACCTACTCAGAGAGAAGGGAGTCTCCTTAGCTGATAATTAAAATGAATCCAGCCTTTCAGAAATGGATAAAAAATAATGTAAATTTAAAAATAAAGCCTGTTTTGTACAAGATGGCAAAATGACACAAGATGACATAAACTGCTGAAATCAAGGCTTTTAAACAAGTAAAGTAATTAAGAAAGTTTGAAAACAGAGAAGGTTAATGTTAAATAAGTGAAAAATAAAAACAATGGTACCAGGAGCATATTCAGAGAGCCCTTTAAAAACCAAACTGTTCAGAACTTTATCCTTAAATGACCTGGAAGTCAGGAAGTCAAGAGTCATAGTAGCAGAGCTCTAATTTTTCAGACAGAAAAAATACAGCTGCTATGTAATCTGAATACCCATGATGCAAAAAGGAAAACAAGGATGGGAGTTGACGGAAGAAAAGTCACATTTCAGATCAAAGCCCCGGAGCACTGTGTCGGGGCCATGAATAAGCCACTGTCAACATAGACTTACTAGAAAAAAATTTTAACAGAGCTAAGTGACACTATAAAGATTTCAAAATACTAAAGGTCTGTATCAGACATTCTAGAGCCACATGTGAAGAAGAATTTTTTTTAATGGAAAAGCAGGTGTAAGCTAATTTATAAGATTACATAAAGTATGCCTTAAAGATATACCATGAAGGATTTTCTCAAGGAAAAAATGAAGCAAATGTTAAGGAAAAGAGACAAGGTGATATGGCAGCAAGAACAGAAGGTAAAGAAGGGGGCATCCAAAAGCCTTGAATTACAACTCTGCCGCTTGCCCATTGTGACAGCTTGCACAACCCTGCCCAACATCAGTTAGCTTGTTGATAAAACAGGGTTGACCAGTTTTCAAGCAGAACCCTTTTTTTCAAAAAGTTTTTCATCAGGAAAAAAATAGCAAGTAATGACAAGAAAAAGACTGAGAAGTCAGCCAAGTAAATACAAGAAGCACCAGCAACCAAAAAGCAACACTAGTCATCAGGGTGCTCATGTCACAGAACAAAGCCACCATAGGAATTCTCACTACTGTAAGGAGACTTCCTAGACAGTGTGAGATCCAGAGCAACAGACAGCGATGACGTGACTGAAGCAGGAGTCGCGGATCTCCCTGTCAAGAGGAGCCAGGACTGGGCCACAGCTGGGGAGGTCTTCACAGAGGGAAAGTCTAAGAGGTCACAAATTATGAAGCACAAGGTAATCAACAACCTCATGGAGCAAACATGCTTCTTCTTCCCAAGAAGTCACCAAGCACCTATTCCACACAATTTTTTTTTTTAACCATAACAGATATAATAATAAAGAAAAGGCTTGAGAAATAGCAAGAATTATCAAAATGTGACAGAGACATGAAGTATGCACATGGTATTAGAAAAATGGCACCAATAGACTTGTTTTATTTTGTTTTATTTTTTAATGAGAGAAAGAAAGAAGAAAAACGAAAACGGGGGAGAGAGAACAGAATTCTTGCTCTATTGCCCAGGCTGAAATGCAATCTTAAAAAGGTATTAAAAACCTCTTTATGCCATCAATTGTACTTAACAACAGAGACAGAAAGGAATAAGGGAAGAAAATAACAAACAGTCAACCAATATTTCATTTAAGTCTGTGAGATACTAAGCAAATGCTAAAGAGTAATTCACTTCCTATTATATGGTCACTTTCAGAATGGGTGTAATATAAATTAACGATGCGATGTCAAAATCTCCCACTATTATTGTGCGGGAGTCCAAATCTCTTTCCACACAAGTCTTTCAAGTTTGCTTTAAATCTCAGCATCAACAGGTGAATTCAAAGAAAAGTACTTCCAGATAGCCTTTTAAATCCTAAGAGTATACATGGGCACATGTCCCCACAAGAATCCCAATTTCTTCATTACTGCATTAAAAACTAAATAAGAAAGAAAAGAGGCACTGAGATTGTCATAAACTTTTTAAGTTGCCTAACGCCTATCCTCCTGAAATCTAAGAGTTTACCTTTCTGTGGATCTTAGCAAGCAACTACCAAAACCTACTGTCCTGTTTTTTAAGACAGGAAATCACCTTCAAGAAAAAGGGCTGCTTTCCTCTCCTTTAACAGCTCAGCTTATACCCTAACGCATGCTCACAAATATGACAGGCAAATTGTGTCTACTAAAAGATATGCTGAAGTCCTAACCCCAGTATCTCTAAATGTGACCTTCTTTAGAGACAGTCATTGCAGATTAATTATTTAAGATTAACTCACTCTGAATTAGGATTGAGTCCCTAATCCAATAGGACTGGTGCCCTTCTAAGAAGACCACCATGTAAAGACAGAGACACAGGGAGAACGCACATGATGATGAAGGCAGCTGCAAGCCAAAGAACGCCCAAGATTGCTGCAAACCACCATAAGCTATGAAGAGGCAAGGAAGGACTCTCCTGCATGTTTCGGAGAAGCCCAGCACTGTCAATAACTCAATTCTGGACTTCTAGTCTCCAGAATGGCAAGACAATACATTTTTGTTGTTTGAAGCACAAACAGTCTATTGTAATTTGTTTGTTACAAGGGGCAGCTGTAAAAAACTAATACAACACACTAACCACCTTTTCAAAGGTTTGTTTTCTTGGTGTTCTTAATACCTAAACTTAGGTGTGTAGGACATAGGTGGCTCATACATTCTTTTTAAGTAAACTTGACTATTGTGGATACGAATAAAACACTATGGGAAGAAAGACGATTTCCACAGTGGATGCATGCTATCCTTCTGGTTGCAAAAGCAGAGGATATAGTTCAATCACTGTAGGAACCTACTAGGGAAAAAGAAAGTCTATGGGGCACATTTCTTTAAATTGTAGAAAAATGGACCCCATTGAGAGAAAGAATCCTGGACTCCAGGTACACACTCCCACAGCAAACAGGCTCGTGCCCCAGGTTTCTTCTTTCTGGCCTCCCTGCCCCACATACCTGGTGCACACAGATGTTGCATTTATCACAGAACACCATTTCATTGCCGTCCTCACCATCAGGAGACTGGCAGACATCACAGACAACATCTTCATCATATTCGATCCCCAGGCCTTCCTCAGTCTCTATGGCGTGATTCATATTGTCATAACATCGCTGCTCAAACTCCTCTAGGACCCGTTCCATGGTGTATTCATCTAGTTCAGGCATTCCTGAAGTTAAAAATGCCACAAAACCCATTTTAATAAATCCATATTAATAAATATTACAATAAAATAGTATTGGTTTATATATACTTAAAAATAATTTAAATGAATGAATAATATTATAAAGAAATCCATCACTAGCCAGGCGTAGTGGCTCACACCTGAGCCTAGGAGCTCAAGGTCAGCCTGGGCAACATAGTGGAACCCCATCTCTACAAAAAATATGAAAATTAGCCAGCTGTGGTGGCATACACCTATAGTCCCAACTACTCAAGAGCCTGTGGTGGGAGGATTGCTTGAGCCCAGGAGTTTGGGGCTACAGTGAGCCATGACTGTGCCACTGTGATCCAGCCTGAGTGACACAAGACCCTGTATCATATCAATCAATCAACCCATTGATTCATCCATCCCTCAGTGCCCCAAAATTTTATATTAAATGCTTATCAGATCCTTCTAAGAAACAATCTTCAAAGGAGTCTTCCAGGAAATGTATGTTCCTTACGGTCAGGTAGTGAGGATGCAGTACAGTAAGTGGAAAAGCAAAAAGTAAATCTCAAAAGAATTCAAGGATATTAAATACATATACTGTTGAATAAGTCATTTCATTATACTCTTTACACGTAACAACTAACATGTAAGTGACTTCAAAACCATGACCTCATATAATGGTTTGAGTGGTTTTTTTTTTTTAATTTGCCTTTCTAGGTAGGTAAAACAGTTCTCTGAAAACAGATTTCACTTTGGGCACTCTAATATTTTTAAATGGTTTATCCCTCCTCACCCTCTGACTTCTACAAAGTTGAAAAATATAATTAACCAAATGCGAAAAATAATGAAACACCAGGTTCAGTGGCTCACACCTGTAATCCCAGCACTTTGGGAGGCCGAGGCAGGCAGATCATTTGAACTCAGGAGTTCAAGACCAGCCTGGCCAACATGGCAAAATCCTGTCTCTACTAAAAACACAAAAGTTAGCCGAACATAGTGGCAGGTGCCAGTAATCCCAGCTACTTGGCAGGCCGAGAAAGAGAATCGCTTGAACTCAGGAGGTGGAGGTTGCAGTGAGCCAAGATTGCACCACTGTACTCCAGCCTGGGCCACAGAGAGAGACTTCATCTAATAAATAAATAAATAAAAAACAGCTAAGACAAACATCTTTCAGCACATGTTCCATTATAAAATTACGTAATTAATCCTGCCAATGTATTTAACAGTATCTTCAAATATGTATTAGCCCAATTCTTATTATTTAAACCATTCATAAATGCCAAGAGTCTTTAGGCTGAGTCCTCTGACTTAACACAGGACACCTAGATTCCAGTCAAGTGCATTCCACTGGTCTTTATTATGTGCTTACAACAAAGCAGAAACTGTATCATCTTTGAAACTAAAATTTAGTATTCAGTTCCAAGAGATCTCTTGAGGACTCCTGAATACATGCCATAAAACCACCTTGTGGCCTGCTAATGTTTTGGCCATTAATCCCTAAAGCAGAACCAAGAAGGAAATCTGTTCTGTCTATAATACCTGAGTAACCAAGTAAATAGAAAACAACCACATGCTCAGCTCAGTCTACACTATCGCTCCCATTCAACAGATTGGTGACCCAAAAGAAAAGGTCTTTGCCCTTCAAGGCTGTGAAATCTACCACCACCAAAGATTCTGTGATTATTTACTGTGTCCTTGATTATAATGCACAGCCCCTTCCACCACTTCCCCACCCTATCCCTACAGCACAAAAGCTAATTAATCCTCATAGTTTTTCACACTGACCCGACTTGACTCCACCATCTTGTTCATCAAGAGCCTCAAGGCAACCCTTAGCAATCAGGACTGGCATGTGAGATGAGACCTAGACACCATCCCCTTCTCAACACCATGAGATGCAAGTACATGACGTACAGAAGCTCCAACCTCTACATACACTAAAATGAGCTTGCAGAAAAAGAGTTGGAGAAGGGCTGGGCATTCAGCTAACATGAGGCTTCACTAAAGGAAAGCCAGGACAGAGATAAACAGGAAGGAAAAAGCATTCCAGGTTTGGAGCACGGTGTAAGGAAAATTGCTAAAGTTAAAACACAAGTGATGTGCTTGGAAATGGGGAGCATGCCTGGAATAGTGTTCATTTACAGAAGCAGCAAGCCATGGCTAAAGAAGGAATCTGGATGGCATCACAGGAAAAAAATACTAGAGCAGTTAACTGTGGACCATGCCCCTTTGTCACTTAATTTCCCTGGACTTCAGCTTCCTTAAGGTAAGTGAGTGAGGGAGTTAGATCAGAACAGGGACGGGAATCCCTAGTGCCTAAGTCGAGGAGTCCTGCTTCCACCCTGAATCCATCTCAGCACATCTGACACAGTCAAACAGGCTGAGCTCTAAGGCAGGGCTGCGATTCTCACTGACTGAAGCTGTGATGGAGCTGCCTTCACCTTGCCAGGTGAAGTTTTGCCACTCATCTACCTGCCTAAAATACATCTCCATTCATCACTGGTTAATAAAATAATGTAATACATGATCTCTCACCCATCTCCTTAAATTCTTCATTGGTCAGTTCCAGCCATGCAGCATCCATGTCATTGAGGTCATAGCGACACACGCTGTCAGCCAGCGTCCGGATGTCCACATAGCCCAACTCAGGAGGCTCAGAGCCTGATGACACGATGTACTTCTTGGGCCTGATGAACATGAGGGATTTCTCTTCAGACACAACCCTGGATAATAAAAAAAAATTAAAAAAAAAAAAAAAAAAAAAGGCAGCCAGGTTACCCTTTCAGCCACAGAGAAGGAAGTGTGCCACAAGGCCCCAGGTGTCACTTCCTCCTCCAACCCTCAGAGACCCAGGTCATCATCAGGTTTATTAAGAACAAAGGCTCAAAACCTGAATGTCACTGCTAATAAAACCTTAACAAGAAGTTGTTAAAGCCTGAGAACAGGAAATAGATACAAATGAAAACACTGCAGAAGCCTTCGAAATCTGCTTCCCAGGACCCTGCTGTGCCCTGCCCACCACCTCTGACTACTCTGGCCTGCAGCCAACACCACTGATCCCTATGTTTCAAAAGTTAGTAATTAAATCGCTTTCCATTAACCAGACTTGCCCATCCCTGCTGGAGGCCATTAGAACCAGGACACCACACAGGCAGGGCAGGCACAACAGACTCTAAAAACCAGAGGGAGATACCCACCAACCCTCACATCTCACAAAAGATGGAGAGAGGGAAAAGAAAATTAGGCCTTGGGCCAGGCACGGTGGCTCAAGCCTGTAATCCCAGCACTTTGGGAGGCCAAGGCAGGCAGATCATTTGAGGTCAGGAGTTCAAGACCAGCCTGGCCAACACAGTGAAACCCCATCTCTACTAAAAATACAGAAGTTAGCGAGGTGTGGTGGCACACGCCTGCAGTCCCAGCTACTCAACTGGCTGAGGCAGGAGAATCGCTTGAACCAGGGAGGCGGAGGTTCCAGTGAGCGGAGATTGTACCACGGCACTCCAGCCTGGGCGACAGAGTAAGACTGTCTCAAAAACAAACAAACAAAAAGGAAATTAGGCTCACCGATTGCCAACAAATCTAAGAATCAGAGTCCCAGCCAAGAAAGGAACAATCTCAACATATACCTATGATCTCAGGAACAGAAACACAAGTTTCCTCCCCTCCTGGTACTGCCACATACCCTTCCAACCTTCAACACCTGGAGAGATGTTTTCAAACTCACCCCACTCAGAATAAGAGAGCACGCACAAGATGAGAAAATCATTCCCAACTTGGAACCAAAAAAGGCCATCTTCCTAATCACAGGCCCAAGGCTCCACAAAGTCCCTCCACATCTGCGTTTCCACAGTTTAAATTACTGTCAACAGGCTGCCCAGAGTCTGTCAGAGTACCTTCATCACCCTTAGAATTACAGAAGTGATTTAATCTACATGACACTGAGATGAACAAACTGATGGGATTTATTTCTCCTACTCAACCAAGAGCAGGGATCCAACTGAAAACCTCCACAAGCTTTATTAATGCTCACTTCTGTCCTGGGGTCCCCACTGAAAGCGAAGCATTCAGCAAGTACTCCTGGACTGGGGCTGCCAGTGCTGAATCGAGTGGTGCTGCATCTCAGAGACAGACTCTAAGGCAGATACATGGTCTGCCCCACCCCCTGGCAAGGCTCAGTGACCAATCTATTCCACAGGCCCAGACTCTCACCTGTGGGGGTCATCCTGGCACTCCTGATTGGTCACTAAGCCTGAGTAAGACAGGGGCATTTGTCACCATTGGACAGACTTCCCAGAGATCCCAAAATGACAATTCAAATTCGATCATTTTAAGTGCCCAAAAAGAGAGACACAAAGGGGGTGAAAACCAGGAAGCACATCCAGTCAAGACTCGACATGGAGAAAGACACTATTTCGCAAAGCAGCAGCCCACTCATGATGGCAGAGAAGCCAGGGGCCAGCTGAGCACAGGGCACTCAATCCTCCTTTCTAAGGACTCTCCAGATGGCATGGAGCTGGCAGCAAGGAAATGAGTAAACCAGCTGCAACCTGGCTGTGAGGAGAGTCAGCGAGGACTTGACCCTGAGGGATCTTTAAAGATAAGTCAGTAAATCCAGAGAACACACCCTGAGAACAATGTGAACAGTCTAAATAAATCCCTCCAAAATTCCCCTCTCCACAAACCTTAACTGGCAGGTCTCCTCACACCTGTCCTCCAAAGGTGGAGGCAACCGCAGTAGGTGGAGCAGCTACCATGCTAGTTCCCAAGACAGACAGACGCTTCTCTCCAGGAGAGCTGCTCTCCAGAGTGAACACGGAAGACAGGAAAAGAGGGTCCAGATGTGTGAACACCCAAATGCTCCTCCCCTAGTCCATCACTTCCCAGGATGTCTTGAAATTTGCCTTCCTCTCATAAGACAGCAGCACCTCCCCCACCTCCCCACAAGTTTGGAGGCTCATGTCCCTCAAAACCACTACCCTGTATGCCTGAAGTGTGTTGCTCCTGCATTTCCATTTCCACTTGAGGCCTCACGACATTTTATTGCTAAACTGTCAGAAACTGTCTCTCAATTGTCTCAGAAGTTGTCTCTTCTCAGTTGGCTACTGTCAGGGAAGAAGGGCAATGGTGGGTGGAGAGGCTTTTGTCCTCAGGGCGTCTCTACCTGGCCACAGGCTGAGGGATGGTCCCTGGGCTCACAGGCACCTGGACCCCTTTCTCCCATTCCTGTCTCCAAGGATCTGCCAACACATAGTACTCATCTGGGTTCAGCTGGTAGGAGTCATGCAACTTCATGGCAGTGATCAGGTCTGTCCTAAACACCTGGAAAAGAAGAGAAAGGGACACTGACATTTGATATTTGCATTCTTATTCAGAGTGCTGGCAGCTGCAATGTAACCATGGAGCTGCCGTGTAACAAGGTCCCTGTATCAACATATAACAAACCTGACCTATTACAGAAAACCTTTGCCTGACACGCCTTTTACCTCGCTCAGTTATGGGGTGGCAGTGCTGATGGAATCCTGCCTTTTCACTCCCTCAAGCCACACAGTGTCCACAACAACGTCAACAAAAACAACAAAAAAACTTGTTGTCTGCCTATATGACACTGAGATGAACAAACTGATGGATCTTTTTTTTTTTTTTTTACCAAAAGGGCTACTGAAAACATGCACCTGGAAATCTCTGAAGAGAGATATTGCACTCAAGGGTGCTCTACAAATATAACTCTACTCACCATGTAACAACTTCAAGCCAAAATCCAGAACCGCCAGGGACTCATCTCCTTTTCTTTTTGAAATGGAGTCTTGTTGCTGTGTCGCCCAGGCTGGAGTGCAGTGACACGACCTTGGCTCACTGTAACCTTCGCCTCTGGGTTCAAGCTATCCTCCCGCCTCAGCCCTCTGAGTAGCTGGGATTACAGGCACATGCCACCACGCCTGGCTAATTTTTGTGTTTTTAGTAGAAACAGGGTTCCCCCATGTTGGCCAGGCTGGTCTCAAACTCCTGACTTCAAATGATCCACCGCCATTTGCCTCTCAAAGTGCTAGGGTTATGGGTGTGAGACACTGTGCCCGGCCAGGGACTCATCTTCTATAATCAGACTGCCCCCAACCCAGGCCCTGACTCCAGGGCACCAGGGTTTATGGTATGTTAGCTGGTAAGGTCAAGGTCCAGGTTGGCCTAGAAAAATCTGGAAGACAAGCAACCACAGGCCACTGGATTGATGGGCCTGCAAAGAACATGTGTTTGCACACCTTCGCCTAGGGGAACTTCTACCTCGGAAGAGTTATTTGTGGGAAAAGGAAATAGAGAAAGTAACTACCCTCTCTCAACTCTGCCATAAACAAGCAAACACAACAGTGCCCCTCTACCAAGAGAGCTACCCAATTCCTTATCACAGGCCAAATGAAGGAAACCACAGGAAAGGCAGCCCTCCCAGTGCCTGTGCCACCGCAGACTCCTGGGCCTGTGGCATTAATCTTTGGTCAGTGAGGGCTGCCCCTGGGGCGGAGCACAACACCGTCTCCCAGGCAAGGCTGCAAAGCTGGCTCCCTCTCAAGCCTTGTCCTTGGCCCACTCGTGTCTAAGGCTGCATAAGAAAGCTCTGACCTTGGCATCAGGACCAGCCCAAAGTTGTATTTGGCACCGAGCAAGCTTGCATCTGTAAGCTGCCCTGTCTGTTTACACAAGTCACAATGCTGAACTCTCTTTTCTCAGGACAGGGAGTTCTTTCTTGCACTGCTAAGCACGGTTCACAACATACGCCTGCTAATAGGTCCATATTTGTTTTTCCTGGTGGCTTTTCAGGCTGGTGATCACTTTAATAAACTTCACCATAATAAAGTCTGAGGCAGTGTCTGAATAAAAAGGCCATTTCTCCTGACTGCCATTTTCAATACGGACTATTCCCCAGCATACCACTCCTCATTTCTAAAGATCTATTAACAAGCAAGAACTAGGCCATGCACCTCCCACAAAAATCACAGGTAATACCAGGAGCCTTCCTTTCAAGCACTGAGCTGCTGAAGCAGGTGCCCAGCCCAGTGGACACCAACTCCCTGGCCCCCAAGAGGAAAGTACTTTGAAATCTAAAAGATGGGCCTATACCTTCAAGAAGCCAATCAAGTAAAAACATATTCTTAGTAAAAACTAAGTGATATAAATAAAAAACAAACGAGTTTGTCAAAAAAGAAAGAAAATCTAACTCAAGCAATGAAATGAGAAAAGGCAGCCTGCTATTTCTTTGCTCAAAGTCTCAGTCAAGAATTGAAACAAAGGTCCTCAAATGGAAGTCAACTCCTGAGTTTCTGTAGAGTATGTTAGTGCCCTACATATAGTTTGGACTCAGGGTTGAGAAAAACCTCTGGACCAAAACGCGGGGCTGGGCCCTCCTACTGACTGCTTGGTGTCACTGCTGGAAGTAGGTTTCAAACTATACCACTAGGCGCCAGCCCTCGTCACACCAGGTCTCAGCTCCTCAGTCCCCTATGTATTCCTGTGCTGAAATAACAGGAGTTTGGTGTGAACATCAGAAAGGTATTTTGGGAACCAGGCACGGTGGCTCACGCCTGTAATCCCAGCACTTTGGGAGTCCGAGGCGGGTGGACCACCTGAGGTCAGAAGTTCGAGACCAGCCTGACCGTGGTCAAGGCCCGTCTCTTTTAAAAATACAAAAATTAGCCGGGGATGTTGGCACGCCCCTATAATCCCAGCTACTCAAGAGGCTGAGGCAGGAGAATCACTTGAACCTGGGAGGCAAAGGTTGCAGTGAGCCGATATCGCGCCACTACACTCCACCTAGGTGACAGAAAGAGACTTTGTCTCAAAAGAAAAAAAAAGAAAGGTATGTTGGGGGCTATGGACAAAGCACAAGGAATTAAGAAATAAAGAGCAGGGCCAGGCACAGTGGCTCACGCCTATAATCCCAGTACTTTGGGAAGCCAAGGCGGGTGGATCATGAGGTCAGGAGTTTGAGACCAGCCTGGCCAATATGGTGAAACCCCAACTCTACTAAAAATACAAAAAATTAGATGGGAGTGTTGGCATCAACCTGTAGTCCCAGCTTCTTGGGAGGCGAAGGCAGGAGAATCGCTTGAACCCGGGAGACAGAGGGTGCAGTGAGCTGAGATCACACCACTGCACTCCAGCCTGGGTGACAGAGAAAGACTCCTCCTCAAAAAAAAAAGAATGCAGCAGAGACACTCCTGGGCAAAGAAAAGGAAGAGAGCACTATAGGTTCAAAGGAAAAAAAGCCCTGAAATAAAGCAAAGGGAGGAAGTGGCTACCTTCCCAAGCACATTTGATCATGCTGAAGTACCTCCTGGGATGGTTTTCCACAATTCTAAAGGATGTAAACTACTTCCTCATGGAAGAAGCTATTCCACAACCAAGTACCTCCTCCACTCCACGACAGAGCAGCCTCCTGACGTTCCCTATTAGAGCCCGGGAAGTTCCTCCGAGGAATATCTGTCTCTGCATTGCCATTACATGATGAGGCTATCTTTGAAGTCATCCATAAGAAGCAGCACAAAGCAAAGCATTCAACCAAAGAAACTCTTCCTATAACCTTCTCACTTGAAAACTGTGATAAAGTAAAATGCTTTTTCTTCAATGATTTAAAACCTAGCAAAGGTTTTTAGAATAAACAGACCTCAGGCCTCATAAGGGCCCCTAAACACAGGACCAGCAGAGAGAAATTGCACCTAAAAGCAATTTTAGACAGATAGATAACAAAAGTTAGGGAGAAGAGGAAACAAAAGATGAGAAACAAATAAAGAAAGAGGGGGGAAAGCCTTCAGCATAATCCCCAAAACAAAACTCCCAGAGTTACACTGGGTTGTTGCCAAATAAGCCACAAATTCATGGCTAAAACTAACTTGAGGCTGGCAGTGACTTGGCAGCAGCTGAACCCACTGATCTCCTGGCCAGAGGAAAAGTTGTTGGGAGCCAGCAAAGATGCAACAGGAAAGGAAAAAAGTAATATAATTAATAATAATAACTAACATTTACTGAGCACTTTTTATGTGCCAGCAACTATTCACACGCTTTGCATGTATTAGCCTATGTGTATTAACCCACTTAATCCTCACAAGAATCCTATGAGTTCTCCCCATCTTACAGATTTGGAAACTGGGGCACAAGGATTTGAATAATTTGTCCATGAATGCACAAATAGACACCACTCAACCAGGTATATGGGGCAGCATATACTCATGCATGGTCAGGCAAGCATTCAAGAAGTACCTCTGAAGGCTTTCGATCTTCATGTCTGGAGCAGGAACTTCTCCTGTGCTGGGATCGGGAATTCTGGGACCAAGTAGTTGACAGGCCTAAAGAAACAAATATCCAAAAAGAACCATTAGAAACTGCTCAGGTCACTGAGTGTTCTCAGGGGTTTTCTTACCCAAATTCATCCAGGCTCACCTCAGTGCTGTACCATGAGACCACCTGTGATGCCTTCTTGGCTCTCACAGAACTCCTCCACTTCTATCACTAATTTAACTCTCATTTCTCATGAGCAGGCCTAATGTGCTCATTCTGTGCAGGGATGCTGTATCAAGTACTGCATCCAACAGGAGAGAGGACTTTAACAACAATGAAGGTGTGAGTCCTCACCCATAAGCCAGCACTGAAGAGGTTCAAAGTCTCATGCTGGTAAATACAAACTGAAAAACATCAGGCCAGGTACAGTGGCTCCACCTGTAATCCCAGCACTTGGGGAGGACAAGCCAGTCGGATCATCTGAGGTCTGGAGTTCAAGACCAGCTGGCCAACTTGGTGAAACACAACCTCTACTAAAAATACAAAAATCAGCTTCAGGCCAGGCGCCACCAGTGGCTCAAGCCCATAATCCCAGCGCTTTGGGAGGCCAAGGCGGGTGGATCACCTGAGGTTGGGAGTTCAAGACCAGCTTGATCAACGTGGAGAAACTCCATCTCTACTAAAAATGCTCTACTAAATACTCTCCTAAAAATTAGCCAGGCATGGTGGTGTGTGCCTGTAATCCCAGCTACTCAGGAGGCTAAGGTAGGAGAACTGCTTGAACCCAGGAGCCGGAGGTTGCATTGAGGCAAGATCATACCATTGCATTCCAGCCTGGGTGACAAGAGTGAAACTCTGTCTCAAAAAAAAAAAAATCAGCTTTGTGTGATAGCAGGCACCTGTAATCCTAACTACTCTGGAAGCTGAGTCAGGAGAACCGCTTGAACCTAGGAGGCAAAGGCTGCAGTGAGCCAAGATTACGTCACTGCACTCCAGCCTGGGAGACGGAGCGAGACTCTGTCTCAAAAAAAAAGAAAAAGAAAAACATCTTACTGAGTTTTCAATAAGCTTTAACACTTTTTTTAAAAAAACGGTTTGACTCCACAAGGCATAAAATCTTTGCATTCCCTAGACAGAGAACCTTAGGCCTATGATGCAGTAAGTAGGTAGGATAGTGCCGTAAGTGGGGAGGACAGTAGATAAACAAACTTAGCAGAGACTAAGGGGCCAATGGCCAAATAACCTTTAAAATTGTCTGCTTTACTTTCCCATGAAAATGCCTGTTGGCTCTGTTCTGGCTTTCTTCCAAAGGAGCTCTACTCCTATCATCTGGCCTCCCCTAGAACACAGTACATGACTGCTGCCTAACAGGGTCTCCCAACTGCCACTAAGTCTGAGCTCTTCTCTGCTGACCCCTCTCCAGCACCAACAACTCCATCTTGCCTGAAATAATACTCTTTCAGCCTCAGTGGCAATTCTTTTTCACTCTGTGGGTTCCTCCTCTCTGTGTATCCCATCAACATGAGTTTTTCCTGAACTCTTTCCTCTTTTCTTGCTCCAAATGTTCGTCCCAGGGAGCACTCAACCATGTCCACAGTCTTACCCAGCACACCCAGAGGAACCTGCCAGACCTACATTCCCAGACTTAACCTCCCTCCCAAGCTCCAGATCCAGTTTCACCTCCACATTAGACATCAACCCTAAGGTATACCTTAGATCTGTCAACTCAGCATTACAAAAACTGAGCTCAACATTTTACCCAAACCTGCCCTGCCTCTTACATCCCTACTTTGATGACTATTACCATCATTTCTACTTGACGTCAGAAATCTAAGAGTCTTCCTAGACTCCTCTTATTCAGGACACAATCAATGGCTGGGTCAATTCAACTTCCCAATAATTCCAGCACCTCTACTCCATCTCTGCCTCTGCCTCCTGTTAATTTGTTACGAAGACAACTTAAGTGCAAAACCTTCCATTTGTGGGTGTCGTACTGCTGCCAGAGATCTGAAGGAGCCCTAACAGCCACATGTAGTAGTATCTGTCCAACTTCATTCACCTCTACCTCCTATTTTTAATAATCACCCCATTCCTGAACACCTACTATTCCATTTTCCAGAAATTAACAAAATCCAGAAAAAATAAAAGCCAAAAGTTTAAGGTTGACTGCCATTCTGCCAGTGAAATCATTTGTCCCTCAAACAGGAAGCTCTTATCTCTACAGAATCGAGACAGGGACAGAGAATCAAAGCAGCCTTAAGACCTTGGGGACCTTAAGAAATAGATTCTGCACATAAGCCTATCATCAGATTTGCAATGACCAAGACTAAAGGGGATTGCCATGCTTCCCTGACAGGGACGAGGTCGGCACTACCCTTGAGCACCAGTTCTGAGGCTCATTACTAGGTCAACTGACTGACTGCTGTTCCGCCAGCAGAATCAGCAGAACTGGAGCTCCTGCTGTTGGCCCCTTGGCATTTCAGTAAATGTTTTAGAAAATTATTCTTTCAGAAAATACTAAGTGTGCCTCTTTAGACTCTAAATGAACAAGAATATTTCACCCCCACATTGAGAAAGAAATATTCTGGGCACACTGGGGTAAGCCCAGCCTGCAGAAGTTCTAAATCTGGTTATTACTAGAAAAAAGGAAGACAGAAGCCAAGTTAGGAACCCGGAGATTAAGGTGGCTGGGTGGCTCCTAGGGTCTATCAAGAGGCCTCTCTTTCTCCCACTGGTCCTGGAGGCCATCCTCCAGCCAGTCCACAGCCCGAAAGAAGAGACAAGGAAAAGCACACACAGTGTCTGGATGGAATTCCCAGAAAGTTTGGGGAAGGGAAGAGAAGCAGAACAAAAGGGGATGATCCTCCTCTGCTTTGAATTACTATGGAAAAGGTTACAAATGATAGGGAATAAAGCCACAAATTTAGAGAATCACTCCATTGCTAAGGTTTTCTGACCCTCTTATCTCTTCTTGAGGATCTGTCAGGATCCCTCCCAAGTAGTTTCCAAGGTTCCCAGGAAGCTTGCAGCTTTGCTGGCATATAACAGAATCCAAATAATGACACTCATTTGAAAGCTTTTCCTAGAACTGCTTTTATAAATCCTGAATACTAGGTTGGGCACGGTGGCTCACACTTGTAATCTCAGAACTTTGGGAGGCCAAGGCAGGCGGATCACCAGGTCAAGAGATCGAGACCATCCTCGCCAACATGGTGAAACCCCATCTCTACTAAAATACAAAAATTAGCTGGGCGTGGTGGCGTGCGCCTGTAGTCCTAGCTACTTGGGAGGCTGAGGCAGGAGAATTGCTTGAACCCGAGAGACAGAGGTTGCAGTGAGCCAAGATCATGCCACTGCACTCCAGCCTGGCACCTGGTGACAGAGCAAGACTCTGTCTCAAAAGATAAAAATAAAAATAAAATAAATAAATTCTGAAAATTGCTGTCTAGGCCACATTTGCTTTTAAAAACAGATATACAAAGATGCTACATATTTGATATCCAATAGTAATAACCAAGAGAAACTCTAGTCCACCCAAAAGTAATCTGTTCCTTTTCCTCTTAATTTACCTAGTGTTGATAGATGATAGAATACAGAATGAGGAAAAGCAAAATTAATCCTATTAAACTCACTTTGCAGAAAGGGAAAGACCGGTAAAGAAACTAAATTTAAATTATCATTGGCATAAGGAATGTTCTTAGCAGCTTATTTATAAAAGCCAAAAATAAGAAACAACCTAAACATCCACTAACAGATTGTGAATGAATAAGCTCTGGTATATCCATTCAATGGGACACTACCCAGCAATAAAAAGGAATGAGCTACCGATACATGTAACATGAATGAATGCTGAAGTAATTATCCTGAGTGAAAGAAGCCAGACCAAAAAAAAAAAGAGTGCATACTGTATTATTCATTTTACATACAATTCTGAAAATGCAAACTAATGTATAGTGACAAAACCTAGATCAGTGGAAGACTACAGAAAAGTGGGAAGGAGTATCTTGGTTTCAATGATTTCATGGGTGTAAACATGTCAAAACATATCAAAGTACACAATTTAAATATATGAGGCTCAGAGGCTTTGGGAGGCCAAGGCAAAACCATGTCAATTCCTTCTCAATAAAGCTATTAAACACTTGTCACTGAGATATCATCCACTAACAGTAAGGGGGGGAAATATTCTATTTTACTTTACACGAGTGGTCTGTATGAAACCTAGACTTTGCTGCTGAACCAAGTGAGAATCTGGGAGTGGGCTGTGAACTCGAGGGAACTGCTCTGCCTTCCAATGTCCAGGAGCAGGGATTTGCTGCTGGTGACCTATTCCTTCTCATTTTCTTACTATATCAAAAAGTTAATCTATAAAGACCCATTGGTGTAAGACGCAGAATTTACAACACACAGTATAGCTAAGTCAGTCAGTGCTGTGCACACAGCAGATTCTCAATATTTCTTTGAAAAGTGGACAGTTTTTTTTAAGTGTCATTGTTGAGGACCCTCAGTCATGCTCTAACCATCACTGTAACCCATGAACTGAAGGTGGCAGGCACTAGGAATATACTCCTGTTTCACCTAATAGAAGATATGCTTTTGAGCTCAAGGAGAATAAAGCAGTAATACATTTAAAGATAGATTTGTGGAGCCAGTGCTTCCTGCTTAGAATGCACCTGCAGCTACAGAAACATTCATGGAAAGCCACAGGCTAGAGACTCAAAGAAGTGTCTTGACATTGCTACACCAACTCCTCTCTCTACAGCCAGGCTCTCCCCAGACACTTCCCAGGTGGTCAGGAAGCTACCAGAATATTATTAAAACCAAAATAATGAATACTCCCTTTTAATTAAAATAAAATTTATAAACAGTTTTTGGAAAATGTTGAGAGTAGGACAGTGGGGTCAAACCAGAAATTAGAGTATTTCAAATACCAAAAAAACCAGAAGTCAGTAATTTACGCTATAGCAAAACACCACGCACTTGTTAAAAACTGTGTGCTTGCTATTGTTAAAAACTTCGTGGTAAGATTATGCTGACTTGGTTTGCATTGTTTGTTTCCAGAGTGCTGATATTTAATGACAAACTAATCTACATATATGACAAGTAAAATTCTGTTTTACTTTCTTTTCGCTTTCAGGAAAGGAGTTGGGAACTCTAAAAATCTGCTAATACTGTCTAAAAGTATTTTACTGCCACTCACAAGGTAAAATTATTAGCTAAGTTCACTTTACTGACAAATTTAAATGACTTTAAATTCTTGATATATACTGTTCAGTTAAGAACAAATCTGTATTACATTACCTCATGTTAAACACAGGAAAGACTGAGTGGGAAAAAATATTTTGTCTTGTTTTTCATAACCCCAACTTCCATTAAAACAGCATCCTTTGGGTTAATATAAAGTTATAAAAGGCTCATAGATAGTAGCATGAGCATGGACTCTGCCCGGGCATAACATTCTTTCTGGTCCTATTATACAGACATCTCCAACACTCACTCCCCGTTTGAAATATTAAAAATAGCCATGCTGTCTTGCCCTAGATCTAAAATAAGGAAAATCTCAAGAGTAAATCTAACACATACTGCACACATCTTCCACATTTGGTAGCTGATGTGTGATAAGCTTCTCATGTTGTACCATGCACGAAAGGTTCAGAAATTAGAATGATTTAGTGTTTGCTGCACAACAAAATGCAAACTACAAAAGAACCTTGCCACTGATCAAACAGAGGTCCTCCTGTCTCAGTCACTGCTCTGGACACTAAATAATATGCTGGTATCTGTCTTTAGGAGTATTAAACCAGCTTAACAAAGTAAGATGCTTAAAACTGGCAAGTATCGAGTCCAGCAGTCTGGTGTCACAGCAAGGGTGCACAGACCTGACAAATGCACCTATGAGTTACTTAAAAGCCAAGCTAGCCTTGTACTAGAGTAAAGTAATGCTGTATTAATTCTCATCTTAAATTAAGCAAATTTAATCTAGTTACTTATTATTTGCTTTAGCTGCATAATAGAAGATAAGCATCTGATGTAACTGCCATTTAGATCAGGGGCTGACGCTGTACCTACCATAGTTTTTTACCCCAGTATAGCCCAGCTCTACAGCCCAACTCACTTCCAGGGCCAAACAAAGGCACCATACATACGTTCAAAGAACTGGCCTAGAAATGTTTCAACATACTTAAATACACTTAGGCCTTCAAACAACTAACACATAAACATTTGACAGTCACCTATCATTTCTGCTGAGGTCCAAGTCCAAGGTAGTGGGAAAATTACTAAGTTTAAATGTCGGTTTGCTTCTCTGCTGCCCATTCCTTATCACAGGTGCTGGGGCAGAGCCTGGCTCTGATAGGTGGGGAGACAGAGCATTTCTACCCTAGCTCAGGTGTAGAAACAGGGAGACCAGGGAGGACCCACATGGAGCCTGGCTCCAGGCCTTCTTCCCACAGAAAGTCAACAAATCTCTGAAATTTAAGGAAGTCAGACAAGAACAAGAAGCCCTGCTCTACAACTTTACGAAAATCTTAACATGTCAGCACACTTCTATCATTATTTTTGAAGGAAGGAATGGGACCAATCTCGCTTTGACCTTTGAGTGGCACCAAATTTAAAAACAACCAAAACCAACAAAAACACCATTTGCTACATATATAAAGATGCTGGTCATACTCAGGAGGTTGATGCAGGAAAATCACTTGAACCTGGGAGGCGGAGGTTATAGTGAGCAGAGATCATGCCACTGCACTCCAGCCTGGGCGACAGAGCGAGACTCCGTCTCAAAACAAAAGACTAGGTGCAGTGGCTCTCACCTGTAATCCCAACACTTTGGGAGGCCGAGGCAGGCAGATCGCCTGAGGTTGGGAGTTCAAGACCTAAAATACAAAAAATTAGCCGAGCGTGGTGGCGCATGCCTATAATCCCAGCTACTCAGAAGGCTGAGGCAGGAGAATCACTTGAACCTGGGAGGCAGAGGTTGCAGTGAGCAGAGATCGCGCCATTGAACTCCAGCCTGGGCAACAAGAGCAAAACTCTGTCTCAAAAAAAAAAAAGTGCTGAACAGAGCTACTATTGGCCTGAGATAACCAAAAATAAATAATTCCTGCTAAAAACAAGGATATTTAATGTTTTAATTTAGCCTCTGCAGGTTTATTGAAGATGAAATGAAATGTCCTTTAGGTTGTAGAAATACAGTTGACTCTTGAACAACATGGGTTTTAACTGCCCGGTTCACTTACGTGACAATTTTATCTCTGCCACCCCTAAGACAGCAAGACCAACACCTTCTCTTTCTCCTCCTCTTCCACTTACTCAACATAAAGACCTTTATGATGATCTACTTTTACTTACTGAATAGGATATTTTTAATATGTATATATTTTCCTCTCTTTTATGATGTTCTCAATATTTTCTCTAGCTTACTTTATTGTAAAAATACAGTATATAATACATATGACATATAAAATATGTTGATTTGTTTATATCACTAGTAAGCCTTCCGGTCAACATTAGGCTATTAGTAGTTCTTATACACAGAATTTTGATTTGCAGGGTTGGGGGGAGCTGCTCAAGGGTCAACTGTACCGGAAGTAGTTGGTGAACCCCATTCCCACATCCGCCAAATCCCTAAGGAAAGGATCCTGGGCTGGAAAGCAGAAAATTAAGGGCTTGTTTTCCTTGGCCACACTCTGGCACAATGTGTAACTTCAGAGACTGGCTGAGCCACCCAGTCCCTGGAGCCCAGCGACTGCAGGCGCTGCCTGCAAAAACCCCAACATTACTCCATCCAACTGCAGGGCTGGGTCTCCAGGGCACCTGGAGAAAGGTTTCAACTATGACTGCAGCTGGATAAGGACTTGCACCTGGCACAGAAAATGCCTGTCTGTCCCCAACTGTAAATACTATACAGGTATTCCTCGGAACCAGGCCAGAAAACAAGACAAAGGGCTCCAGATCAGAGGCCAGCAAGTCCCAGCTATGGCTATGGCTGGTGCTGCAGCCCCATGCTGACATCTGCAGCTGCCTCCCCTCCACTTGGACATGGTCTGCACTGGGCTGGGAACTGCTGCCAAAATTCTGTCAGGCCTGCAGGCTGGAGAGGCTGAAGTGTGGCCACTGCACATACCCTGTCCTTCTTGTAAGTAGAACTTTCCAAATGCACAGGCCCGGCAAAAGGAAAGCAGGGTATGGGGAGCTGATCCAGGTAGGGCTCATTTTGTGGACCTGAACGCAGGGACAGAAGGCATGCCCCCTGACGAAGGCCACCCAGTTATATACAAAAGGAAGACACCAATGCAAATGAGTGGGTTGGTGGCAGAGGCCTACACTGTGAACTGGCTGCCTTCAGAAGGGATGGAAAGGGGTATGTTCCATGGCAATGAGCATGTGCACTTTTTTATAAGCCTGGCATTCCAGGGGTTCTTAATGAGGACTGTTAGTTTACCACTACCGTCATCCACCATAATTATCAAATCATTGAGCCTGGACAGACAGCATGGCCATGAAGCATCAACATGTACTCTACATTGAACCAGTTGTATGACAAAAGGATGGCTGACCTTCTACTAGCAACTATCATTCCTCTCCCACACTACAAAAGTTCCATAGCCTGGGCTAACCCTTTGGTAACCTATAAATATTGACCTTAATTCTCCACCCCCAGCTTCTTGACATCGGCCAGTACAGACTTATGACTTGACAGACACACTTTTAGTGGGGTCTGTGGACACTCTCTTCCTCCTTCCTTTCTAACCAGAGTTCTACGTGGAATTTTTTTTTAAATAGAAACAGGTTCTCGCTTTGTTGTCCAGGCTAGTCTCCAAATCCTGGGCTCAAGCAATCCTCCCAGCTCAGCCTCCCTAAGTGGCAGGATTACAGTCATAAGCCACCGTGCCTGGCCTGACATATATACTTTAGATGAAATATTTGGTCTTCTAGGACTTTTAAGGGCTGAATCGTAGCCCCGATCCCCAAATGTATATTTTGAAACCCCAACCCCCAATCTCAGAATGTGACTATATTTGGAGACAGGGCCTTAAAAGGGGGTGATTAAGTTAAAATAAGGCTATTAGTGTGGGCCCTAATCCAATTTAGTCACATAGAGGCGCACCAGGGATGCCTGTGCAGCGGAAAGGCCAAGTGAGAACACAGTGAGAAGAAGACCATCTGCAAACCATGAGAGGCCTCAGGAGAAACCACACCTGCCAGCATCTTGGACTTCCAGCCTCCAGAACTGTGAGAAAACAAAGTTCTGTTGGGTTAAACTACCCAGGCTATGATACTTTTTTGTAGCATCCTGAGCTGACTAATATGGGGCCTTCTGGGCTACTAAGAAGCCTCTGGACAACTGAGAGGGACTAAACTAAGCCATGGTCCAGAACTACACTGTTCAATATGGAGGACACTTGCCACATGTGTCTTTAAATTTTTTAATTCTTTAAAATTAAGTAAAAGTTTAAAATTCAGCTCCTCACATGCAGTTGATTAGGGCATTTGCCTCCTATGGGACAATGCTGGTCCAGAAAAGAGAAGGCCTTAAATATGAGAGAACATCCAGGAGAAACTTTTCCAACCCAGCTCTCCCAAGGAGGAAGGGAGGCAGTGACAAGAGCAAACAGACTGAGCATACATACACCTGTTACACAATGCCAAGAAAAATATTTAAATAAGGCTCTTAAGCTTTTATTGGACATTATCTTTATGTGAAGGTAATCCATCAAGCAATCTTCTGACTAATTCTGACCCGAAAAGCAAGACTTTTTAAAAAATTAATGCAGGACAAAATTATGTACTCAACCAAATAGCATTATGGAGCACTTATAACTCAGGAAGACACTTTGATAGGTACCACACAGGGGCACAGAAGAAATTCCAAAGGACATTTTTGCCTCAAGGAGTAAAATGCCTAAAATTATAAACATTAGAAAACAAGTAGGGAGGGCTATGAAATGACAAGTGTCTCAGAAGTTTGGAAGGTGTCATCCCAAAGGCTCAGATAGGTGGCTTTTCCTGTCTGCACTTGGAAACAGACCTTCAATACCTTTCCTGAAATAAGAGGAAAGTCTTTCCCTCAGGAGCCCCTACAACCTCTCTCAACTAGTTCACTTCTCTCCTGCTGCCAACATCAGCAATCAGCCCTAAAACTCCCAATTCCATAGAGCTCCTCAGCACAAGCCCTTCACACCTGACACCCTCCCATAACGGCCAATTCTACTCCCCAATAGACTCATGCCTGTGCCAAGCACCAACCGAAATACTACACTGAGTTCTATTCTTCATGTTCCTGGTCCCCTCTTCTGAACAGGGTGGGCCCCTACAGCAGCAAAGCCTTGCTTTCTAATGTGCAGCTTTTAATTTGCTGAAAACTTAAGAGGGCACAGATAACTAAAAACAACCCTATTTGCCTAAAAAGTATTTCATCCTTCAGGATCTATACAACTTTCATCTCCCCTACAAGTTTCCCTGCCTTCCCATCCTCCGAATCTATTATCTGTAACTGTTTCCACAGTGCATCAAAAAGACATCTCTATTACTGCCCTGATGACTTTCACATCAGACCTGTTCTTAGATATGGCTAAAGAACAGTTCCTTGAAAGCAGGCCCAGCTCCTTTCCCATCACATAGTGCAGCAAGCATTCTTTCAAGTTGGCCTGGGTTTAATTTGCAATATAAAACATAAGCTATTGGGTTAAAGCTCAGGCACTGTGCTAGGTACAAAATTTTCCTGTTATCTGAGGGGAGCTCTTCTCTAAGTAGTCTGTTAGCTTCTCAGTACACAGACACTGTGTGATATTCATTTTGACTGCCTGGAAGCCAACTAACTTCTGGTTCTCAGCTGCACTGTGAAAATATAAAGTTGCCAGAGAGCTGAGATACAGACAGCAATAGTATTAAATATAGTCACATTAAAACCAAGTGAAGAGCAGAGACTTGCGACCTATTAGGAACCTGTACTTAATAACTTTCATATCACACTAAGCAGTCTTCAATCTCCCCTTTTATTCAGTTGAACCAGTTAATGATTACCTGGCTTTGATTAAGTTCCCTTTTCATAAAGAGCAACTGTGAAGTACCATAAATGATGTTTAGGAAAACCAGACACACCAGTTCAGTCTTGGAACTGGAGTATTCCTCCCAGGATAACAAACAGGAAGCCTCGGGAATGCTTGCCTGCAGTCAACCTTACCCAGTAAGATCTGGTTACAGACCTGCAGTATCACACTCAGGTATGTTTCTCCAGGCTTTGGCTTTCTCTGACCTGCCTGATATGCAAAGAGCCTCAGCTATTTAAAGAACTACATTAAAAAATCATGTTTTTACTCTGACCCAAACCCTGGTAGGCTCCAAGAACAACAAAGCAGGACTTACTGCCATTGTCGTCAGAATCCTCACTGCTGCTGGGAAGGCGACCTCGTTTCATGATCTCCCCGGGAAACAGCAGGCAGCCTGCAAAGCAATGAGACAGCACTTAACCCAAGATGATAATACAGAATCATCAAGTTGTGTTTCAGATGGCAGCCCAGGATTTACAGCAAACAAAAGGCTTTAAGTAGCATTTGAATTGTAAACAGTAAAAAGACCAAAGCTACATAATTAGGTGCAATCATTAACAGACCAGGTTTTAAAAGGAGGGGGAGGGGTAGAGATGTCACGTATCAGTAGGTCTCCCAAAGGTGCCAGGTCTCTTTCTATACTCCTGTGTCATTATTACTGTAACTACTCCAGGGGTCTTTAGCTGACTGGCAGCAAGCACTGCAGAAAAAAATCCACAGCAATGGACACTGTACTGTGCTTCCTCACTACAGACAGATTCACAGTTTATGCGTAAATGTAGGGGGTGGGGTGGGGTTGTGCCTGGATGTGTGAATATTTACACTGCACTGGGCATAATTATGCTTCTCAGGCAAATTTTCCTAAAATAACCCTAAAAGCCAAAAGAAACAAAACAAATAGGGTAATAGGAATGCAAATGTCTCCTCCAGTCACCTCCAACCCCTCAGCAATTTACAACTCGGAACAGGAAGGGACCATAGACATTATACAATTCTGATCCAGATCCCTCCCCTTCACATTAAGAAACTAAAGCCAAGAAAGGTTAAGCAGCAACTTCCCCAAGGTCATGTTCTGGGAATGGAGATTCTAATTCCAAATTCAATATTATTTCCACTCCACTTCACCTCAACTCCCTTCAGGATAAATACAACCAAATCTAGCCAAAATAAGAAGTTAGTTTGTACAAAGACCCAGTGCACCTGGCCAACTCCTCCCAGGTAGCTGGTGATAACAGAACTCTAGCACTACCCTCAAGCAAAAGAAAGGTCTTCTTAGGTAAGAAAGCAGTGGACTTAGACGGAATGGCCAGTCAATGAACTTACACGGATGATCTCACCGTTACATTCACAGGACAGCTCTCTAAACAAATACAAAAATCTTTTCCAAATTAAAATTACTGATTAACCTGACATCTTTAGGACACTGGTCTTACTGTCAGTTCAATGATTCCTAAAGAAAAAAGGGAGCTTTTTCAAGTCAGAAAAAGTATGGTAGTCTATCACCTACCTACCCATCTACCCTCTCAGAAAAGTACATCCCAACCTCCTCATTGGGAATCACAACATGTATGATGTGGTGTTAACAACGAAAGTGTGGCTGGGCACGGTGGCTCACACCTGGTAATTTCAGCACTTTGGGAGGCCAAGGTGGGTGGATTACTTGAGGTCAGGAGTTTGAGACCAGCCTGACTCACATGGTGAAATCCAGTCTCTACTAAAAATACAAAAATTAGCCAGGCATGGTGGCATGCACCTGTAATCTCAGCTAGTTGGGAGGCTGAGACAGGAGAATCACTTTAACTTGGGAGGCAGAGGTTGCAATGAGCTGAGATCATGCCACTGCACTCTAGCATGGGTGACAGAGACCGTGGCTCAAAATACAAACACACATACACACACTAAAAGTATGGCACATAGGAATAGTGTGGAGAAAAATGTGGAGAACCACTGTGCTAGAACAAGAAACTAATTTTTTAAAAAACCCAAAGCTCCACTCTAAACTGGCCTATAAAAGGGCAGTCAAAAAAGCCTAAACTCCCTTTTCCTTTAGTCACTTCACAATTTATCACCCTTTGTTAAAATTGTATATAAGCCTTCAGGTCTAACTCTTTTCGGGTTTTTCACTTCTTTTTGGTAAAGTCTCTCTCCCCTTACCCTGGCCTCGCACATAAAAATATCAGCATCAGTAAATTTCCAGTAAATCAGTTTGCACTTTCTCCTGTAATGTCTTTTGTCATTTTAATTCAGACTCACATAAACTGAATCTAAAAAAGTACATGAAATTTTTTCTTTACTACACTTATAAAACCAATCTACACGATTCATCCAAATATTCAGGTCCCTAATCTATAACTCCAATCTTTTACACATGTATGCATATACATGGTTTTTGTTTTTTGTTTTTTCAGACAAAGTCTCACTCTCTTGCCCAGGCTGGAGTGCAGTGGTGCAATCTCAGCTCACTGCAACCTCCATCTCCCAGGTTCGAGCGATTCTTCTGCCTCAGCCTCCTGAGTACCCGGGATTACAGGCATGCACCACCACACCTAGCTAATTTTTGTATTTTTAGTACAGATGGGGTTTCACCATGTTGGTCAGGCTGGTCTTGAAATCCTGACTTCATGATTATCCCGCCTTGGCCTCCCAAAGTGCTGGGATTACAGGCGTGAGTCACCATACCCAGCCATATTTTACATTTTCTTCCAGAGAAACTCACCCAGCTAAAGTCTGTGGCAAATTGATTCTTTAAAAGCCATTAAAACAATGTACCAAGAGAAAACCTGGACATGAGTCCTGATCAATATGGGTCATGAGCTATGTTATGGACATACTTTGGAAGCTGCGGTTTCATGCTGTAGGCATAGTCAAGTCCTAAAAGCCACTCCCATCCCTTTTCCAAGAGCCCCACTCACCCATAACCAGGCAATCTACAACTTGGCCTGGGGCAAGCCCACTCCAGCCCTCAGGTTCCATGACCAAGCAACACCTGTGGCCCACTCCCTATTGGACTGTCTTCTCTGCCCTGTGTGTGCCAAAAACACCAACTGCAGACAGCTAAGCTCTCCAACCTTCTAGAGAAGGTTCCTCTGACTCCCCTCAGGATCCAGCAAGACAGAAAAGGGAAAAGGGAAAGGCAGAAGACCACTCATTCCTAACAGCTTCAGCTCCCCAAAGCCTACATTACAAAACAGCATTTTTAAAAAAAATTGGTACTAGGCTGGTCGTGGCGTCTCACACCTGTAATCCCAGCACTTTGGGAGGCCAGGGCAGGAGGACTGCTTGGACCTAAAAACTGAGATCAGACTAAGCAACAAAAGGAAACCCCTATCTCTACAAAAAACTTAAAAATTAGCTGGGTGTGGCTCAGTGTAATGGCTCATGCCTGTAATCCCACCACTTTGGGAGGCCAAGACAGGTGGATCACCTGACGTCAGAAGTTCCAGACCAGCCTGGGCAACATGGTGAGACCCCATCTCTATTTTAAAAAAAAAAAAAAAAGAGGAGAGATCCAAGATGGCCGATTAGCAACAGCTTAGGATTGTAGCTCCCAGGGAAAGCGCAGAGAGCGAGTGGACGCCGCACTTTCAGACAAATTTTTGTTGCCCACAGACTGGGAGATTCACGGCAGAAGAGCCCCACCCGTCGCCAGTGCGACTCTTTTGGCCGGCATGGCTGTTTTGCCGGCGCCCCGGTGCAGCGCTTCTTGGTGCGGAGTATACAGGACTGGGTGCCCTCCTAGTTGGGCTCGGCTGGTCCCATCCCCATAAGGAGAACAGCAATTGGAAGCGCTGAGGACTGAGAGTTTCAGAGCAAACACAGCCAAACCCGGGAAGGTCCAACTCTGTGGGGAACCGGCGTCCGCCAAAGGAAAAGTAAGAAACAGAAAAAAACTTCATCACCAGGCGGAGAGAGATCCAAGATGGCCACTTAGCAGCAGCTCAGGATTGTAGCTCCCAGTGAAAGCGCAGAGAGCAAGTGGACACCGCAATTTCAGACGAATTTTTGTTGTTCACAAACTGGGAGATTCCTGGTGGAGGAGACACACAGGTCGCCCCGGCGACTCTTTGGCCAGCGCGGCGCTTCTCGGTGTGGAGTATACGGGACTGGGTGCCCTTTTAGTCGGGCTCGGCTGGTCCCATCCCCACAAGGAGAACAGTAATTGGAAGCGCTGAGGACTGAGAGTTTCACAGCAAGCACAGCCGAACCTGGGAATGCCCAGCTCTGTGGGGAACAGGCATCCGCCAAAGGAAAACTAAGAAACAGAAAAAACTTCATCACCAACCAGCCAGACGTCCACTCAGAGACTCAATCTGAAAGTCGGCAATTACCAAGACGACAGGTGGATAAATCCACAAAAATGAGAAGAAACCAGTGCAAAAAGGCTGAGAACACCTGAAATCAGAATGCCTCTCCTCCTACAGGGGATCGCACCTCCTCATTAGCAAGGGAACAAGACCTGACAGATAATGAGTGTGATGATCTGTCAGAATCAGGCTTCAGAAGGTGGATAATAAGAAACTTCTGTGAGCTAAAAGAACATGTTCTAACCCAATACAAAGAAACTAAGAACCTTGAAAGAAGATGTAACGAAATGCTAACGAGAATGAACAACTTGGAGAGGAATATAAGTGAATCGATGGAGCTGAAAAACACAACACGAGAACTTCACGAAGCATGCACAAGTTTCAACAGCCGAATTGACCAAGCAGAAGAAAGGATATCAGAGGTCGAAGATCAACTCAGTGAAATAAAATGAGAAGGCAAGATGACAGAAAAAAGGGTAAAAAGGAATGAACAAAGTCTCCAAGAAATATGGGACTATGTGAAAAGACCTAATCTACATTTGATAGGTGTACCCGAATGTGAAGAAAAGAATGAATCCAAGCTGGAAAATACTCTTCAGGATATTATCCAGGAAAACTTCCCCAACCTAGCAAGGCAGCCAACATTCAAGTCCAGGAAATACAGAGAACACCACAAAGATATTCCTCAGGAAGAGCAACCCCAAGGCACATAATCATCAGATTCACCAGGGTTGAAATGAAGAAGAAAATGCTAAGGGCAGCCAGAGAGAAGGGTCGGGTTACCCACAAAGGGAAGCCCATCAGACTCACAGCAGATCTCTCAGCGGAGACCCTGCAGGCCAGAAGAGAGTGGGGGCCAACATTCAACATCCTTAAAGTAAAGAACTTTCAGCCTAGAATTTCATGTCCAGCCAAACTAAGCTTCATAACTGAAGGAAAAATAAAACTTTTTGCGAACAAGCAAGTACTCAGAGATTTCATCACCACCAGGCCTGCTTTACAAGAGCTTCTGAAAGAAGCGTTACACATAGACGGGAATAACCAGTATCAGCCATTCCAAAAACATACCAAAAGGTAAAGAGCATCACCATAAACGAAGAATCTACATCAACTAATGGGCAAAACAGCCAGCTAGCATTACCAGAAGCTGCAATTTTCGTCTCTGATAAAACAGACTTTAAAACAACAAAGAACATAAGAAACAAAGAGGGACATTACATGGTGGTGAAAGGAGCAATGCAACAAGAGCTAACGACCCTAAATATATACGCACCCAATACAGGAGCATCCAGATACATAGGGCAAGTTCTTAATGACTTACAAAGAGACTTAGACTCCCACACAATAATAGTGGGAGACTTTAACATTACACTGTCAATATTAGACAGATCAATGAGATAGAAAATTAACAAGGATATCCAGGACTTGAACTCAGACCTGGAACAAGTAAACTTGACAAATATTTACAGAACTCTCCTCCCCAAATCCACAAAACATACATTTTTCTCAGTATCACATTATACCTATTTTAAAAGTGACCACATAATTGGAAGTAAATCATTCCTCAGCAATTGCATAGTATTTCACAGGTTTAAATAAAATATTCGTTGGCTGCTTGTTATTTTCATTCCCTATTCCTTCCTGTCTCCATTGTTAAGCACAATTATTGGCATAAAAGAGGTTTTTAATACCCATTTTTAGACTGCATTCTAGCCTGGGCAATAAAACAAGAATCCCGTTCTCTCTCCCTTTCTCTTCCTCTTTCTTTCTCTCTTTCATTCTTTTTTTTCTTTCTCCTTTTCTCTTTCTTTCTTTCAAAAAAATAAAATAATAAAATAAAAATAAAAAAAATTAGTTGGGTGTGGTGGCACATACCTGTAGTACCAGCTACTCAGGAGGCTGAGCCAGGAGGATCACCTAAGTCTGGGAGATCGAGGCTGCAGTGAGCTGTGGTCATGCTCCAGCCTGGGTGTGACAGCAAGACTGTCTCAAAAAAATAAAATAAAAATAAAAATGTACTATATGAAGAGGAATTCCTTTAAAGTAACAGTGTGATGCAACACAGTAAGAATAATGAAATGTGCGACCTTCTAAGAGGGTGTGAGAACTATGAGAAATGAGGGGTTGAGAAAGCTCATAAAACACTTCCTAGCTAGATATAAGAAAACATCTTCATTGATTCAGACAACTTAAATTTACCTAAATAGAAGAGTTTAAAGAAGTTAAGAATCTTTTTGAATCAAAATGCTTACTTCCCAGCTTTCAAACACAACTCCCCGAGAAAGCACTTCAACAGTCACTAAATAAAAAACACGAGCATTGGCCAAAATAGAATGATGCACCTAAACACACATAAATACTCTCTTAAGCAAAATTATTCAAGTAAAAGAAAAGTAAAAATAGTATTTTCCTTCTAATGAAATCCATTTTCATCCACCCTGAAGATCTTGAGTAATGAGGGTTGAGAATGCCGTTATTTGCTTCTCCAGGGTACTTGGCACAGTAATGGGGGTTAGCGTTCGGCAGAATTTCCTCCTCTGTGGCTCTAATGTACTTAAAACTTGACATCAAGCTGATTTATCTCACCCAGGATTACTTACTGTATCAGAAAAATCAAAATACAAGTTACTATCTTTAAGCTACACAATACAGTGGTTGTATGCTGCAAACATCTGCCCCACTAAAAGCCAGCATCTGCATCATCACCTTTCCTGACTCTTAGGGTAATGGCTAATTACTATCTAGATGGCAGTAGGATAAGTAATAATCAATTAAAATGGTTACTCACAACACCCCAGAGAAAGCAGCAAGAAGATATAATGGCACATAATGCAGCCAACAAACATCTGAATATCTCACATACTAGGAGGTGCTGGAAGAAAATTACTATCCCTGACCTCTTGGAGCTTCTGGGCTAGTTGAGGGGACAGACAAGCAACAGAAATTCAGTACTGTTTCTGCCTGGCAGTGGTAAATGCAGAGTTCCACAAGAACACACGAGGTGGATAAGAGTCAGAGGAGGCCAAGACTGAGTTGAGTCCTGCAAAGGGGAGGTAGCCAGAAAAAGGATCAGGCTGGTCTTGAACTCCTGAAAAAGGGGCACATTTGGGGCAGAGCACCACACTTACCAATATATGTATAACACAATGTATTACTCTGGGTACCATCTTCATACTCAAAATATTACTTTCTGCACATTTTTCTCTTAGTATACATCCATTCTTACCTTATAGCCAATTGACAAGGTTTACTGATTCATAATGTTACGACTCTTTGAAGTTCCTGTATGCCCCATGGGTTTGTCCTTAAACCACTTGTACCTAGAAAGCTTTAAACACCTCTTCTCCACACTATGATTTCTTGCCAGTTCCAATTATTACTACAACAAATGAATTACACCCCATGAGGCGACCTCATCAAACTACCATATGCAGATCTTTCCCTCCATTCCACACTACAAATAGGTCTAAATTCAAACCGTCCAGCCAAAATGAAGTTTCCTGACTTCTCACAGCTTTACTCAAGCATCTGTTCTAGCAAGCCGCAAAGCCCAGAGCTTGCATTGGTTGGGTCAGGCCCCTTCCCTGAACACTAGGCTTTCTTTCAGTTCTCATTCTCTGATAATGCTCCTCCTGTTGCTCCCTCCTCCCTACCTATCCTAATCCCACCTCTTTTCTGGGGCTCAGTTCAAAGCCAATGAACATCATCCAACACTCCAACTCCAAACACATACTCTGTACCGCTCAGTTCAACTTTCTTCCTCTTTTAGAACTTTTTCACCTTGCTTTCCAACGTGCTGTTTGTTACCTTAATAATACCATTGAAAAACATTACTCACAACACTTGTTAGAGATGGTAAAGCAGATTTTACTCAAGAGGGACCATGGTGGTAGGTACAGGGAACACTGCGATGGGGTCTTGCAGTGGGGGACGGAGATTGAACCCAACTCAGATTCCAACAGAGGTGGAGATTTAAAACCAAGGAGCAGGGTGGGGCCAGCAGATAGAAGATTACTAAACAGAAATATCAAGGATAAGGGGTTTACGGTGAAATTAATTTGATAGTATTATTGTGGAAGACAGGATAAGACAGGAGAGAGTGGTCAGATACCCAGGTGAAGAATTTTCCCTTAACTGATTTTAGCAGGATTTTTTGCTTCAACTGTATTCAACAAAAATAGAGGAAAGCCCAAGGTAGTACCCATTCACCGAAGGAACAGAGGAGCATGACCAACGTTTTGGTCAAAGAAGTCTTTATCAGTATTCAGTCAACTATTGCCTTGCATCATGACTTAAATGCTTCATGTACGTGTCTCTAAAGATTACAGTAATTTCTGAAGAACACAGATTCTCTCAAGTCAAATATGAAATAAACACGTAACAGAGGGCCAGGCGAAGTGGCTCACACCTGTAATCCCAGAACTTTGGGAGGCCGAGGCAGGCGTATTATCTAAGTTGAAGACCAGCCTAGCCAACATGCCGAAACCCCATCTCTACTAAAAAAAAAATTTTTCAATTAGCCAGGTGTTGTGGCACGCATCTGTAGTCCCAGCTACTCAGGAGGCTGAGGCATGAGAATCACCTGAACCCAGGAGGCAGAGGTTGCAGTGAGCAGAGATCGCATCACTGCACTCCAGTCTGGATGTGACAGTCTGTCTCAAAAAAAAAAAAAAGATAGAGAAGGGGGACCATGATGGTAGGTATAGGGAACACATGAAGTCTTGCAGTGGTGACACACATTGAACCCAACTCAGACTGGTCAAAAATAAGGCTTCTCAGGATGGCTACAATAGATGCCCTCTGAATCAAAGACAGTCTCAACCTAACATTCTGTCTAAATTTCCTCAAAACTGATAAAAAGTTATTCAACTTATAGGAGCCTAGAGTGTCCATTTACCATGAGAAACATAATAGCTACAGAGACAAAAGTGCTAGTTAGTGGGCACTTTGGGAGTTTGCCAAAAGACTACCTAGTAAGTTAGATTAAAAACAGAATACTGCCTGGAAAGGCCACCGGCCAAAGACCCTGGCTGGACCAATTACTTAACAATCCTCTGGTGTCTCTACTCCACTGACTGCAGGGAGAGATTCACCAAGACAACTGATCATCTGTGGCAGCTGCTGGAGAACCATCTCCTCAAGAAAGGCAAACACATGCTTTACCCACTGGCCCAAACCCTATTCAGATTACATGCAGATCACTCCCTCCTTGGATCCCTTCTGTCATGTGGGTTAAAATGCAGTACATTAGCTAACATATTAATTTGAGGAAAATTTTATCAAGGTAGATAGATGTAAGAGATATGGTGAACAAGATATGGAATGTCACGGTCTACTTGGAAGAAAGAGCAAGTAACTAGACAAGTGGCTTCAGTGTGGTAAGTGCAATAAAAGTCATCAGATTACTGCTCACATGCACGTAAGATAGCAAGGAACCCAAAAACCTTGAAATTTACATTTCTGTAACTGAAACTGGGAAAAATCTGCATGCAATAGATTAAGAGCAGCCACGATCTGAAGGAACTCATCCCTAAGGTGGCCTAGGAATGTGAGTGAACAAGTTCAGTGACCTGGGTGTGTTCGTGATGATTCTAAGAATGAGAACCTCATGGACAAGGAGAAAAGGGCTTTTATAAAAGATAAGAGGGCCCCTACACAGTGGCTCACGCCTATAATCCAAACACTTAGGCAGGCAGATAACTTGAGGCCAGGAGTTTGAGACCAGCCTAACCAACATGGTGAAACCCTGTCTCTACTAAAAATACAAAAAAATTGGCCAGGTTTGGTCATGCATGCATGGGACAAGTAGTAGTTGTCCCAGCTACTTGAGAAGGTGAAGCAGGAGAATTGCTTGAACCTGGGAGGCAGTGGTTGCAGTGAGCTGAGATCATGCCACTGCACTCCAGCCTGGGCAATACAGCAAGACTCTGTCCACAAGACTCTGTCTCAGAAAAAAAAAAAAAAAAAAAAAAAAAAAAAAAGATGATTAAGAATTTGAGGATGTTTATTCAATGCTATTCCTGGGAAACAGAGATTGACTTGAGAAAAACAAACTGTCCAGTTACTAGAATTACTCTCTGTGGTAGAACAGGGGCCATTTATCAGGCTATAAACTCTGTAGCTATAATAAGGATTATACCCTAGTGATTTTAACTGTCTTACTGCTCATATGCAGAAAGGCTGGTTTCTCTCTCAAAATATCAATTTTATCTACTGTTTCCATTGTTATTTATTTCACTCAAGAAGTTCTAGAAGGTACTCAATTAAACACCTCTACATACTTTTATATATCACCCACTGCAATACTATGTATTAAAATAGCCTAATTAAAATAGCCTAATTCGTCCTAAGCCTGGACGAATGCCTTAGTTCCTGTACTGTTACCTTATGTTCAATCCAGTTTATTGAATTTGAGATGCTTTTACTTTGATATCTAATTGACCTTTAACTGGAATAACTTCTACTGTATTCATTTTTTAATTTATTGATGTCCTTTCATTCTGTCAAATAGCTAAAACTAAAGGTACTAAAGAATGTATTTTCAGAAACCAGGTGGTCTTACATAAAACTAATTAAGTATTTTATGAGCTACTCCTTTCTGTTTAAGTTCATATAGTTCAAATTATTTTTTAAACACTATGTACCTGATAATTTGATTCCTAAATTACTGATCACAGAATACTCCCCCAAAAAGACACATTACATTCTTAACAGGTCACTTTTGTCTTCTATGGAATATACAGTTCTAAGTACCCAAACATAATGATCTATATTTCACAATAAAATCAGTCCACCTGCCCCTAGATGTATGTGAAGGAAACTCAACTGGTTTCTTACCTCAGTTTTTAAAGTAAACATTAATCGCCTAGATATGAAGTTTTCAAATTGGCAACATTATCTAATTCATATGCTCACAGAATCTAAAAATACTACTATGACTATAACTCAAACCCATATTCTCAATTTAACTAAAGGGTTGTATCTAGTCAAAAAAAAAGTCATAGATTTAACTGACAAACAGCTTAAATTAAAGTATTAATGTTTTAATCTTGCCTAAATAATCTCAAGCAAAAATATGCGTTCTTTATAATGTGATTCATCAAACCTTATTTAAGGAAAACGCTGGCCCAAGCTAATACAGAACCTCTGGAAAAAGGTAAAACTTAAAAATATTCAGCTGACACGTTTATATTAGCAATAAATAGCCACCTCCTCCAAAAGAAAAAAATTATGATAACTGACTAGATAATAACTATAATATTTACTCTTAGGAGCATTACTCATAAAGCCCATGTACTATAACACACCAGTTCACTGTAAATTCTTTATAAGTTATTTTTGAACTCAGATTTAAAAACCAAGAAAGCATTTTTCAAGACTTTAAGGAATTTATACATTTCAGTGGTTCTGAATGAATCACAAGCAGCTCTCATTTGCCAATTTATAAATAATCCAATCACTGCTTATGAGCTCTAAGGCAATCTATTAAACCCCTTCCAGGTCTCTGTAATTGCTAACTCAATTAAGAGTCAGCAACTGAATAAGAGCAGCTATGACAAAACATTCCAACCATTTGTACTTGGAATGTATTTTTTTAACTTTCCTTGACATGGGAGTAAATTAATTCACAACCAAACAAAAAAGGCAGTCAGTCACCATGGTCTCCAATCTTGAGCTTTTATCCTTATTTCCATCTACTCAGAATTCTTTTCTGTAAGATCTAAATGCTCAGATATGGAAAGATGCCCAAGACATATTAGGAGAGAAAAACAGTCAAACTGCAGGGGAAAAAAGCAAAATATAAGGCCATTTACATATAATAGGAGGAGAGAAAATACGTACAGCAATTGCCTGTATATTCATGGAAAATTTCTTGAAGAATAAAGGTTCATAGTGGTTATCTCTGAGAAATGTGACCAAAGAATTCCAAGACAGACTGAGTTGAGAATTTTTACTTCTTCTCTTTATGATTTTTAATATGATTTTAACTTTTTACCATGATCGTACACTACACATATAATAGTAAAGATTTAAAAGTCAACACCTAACTTCCCTGCTCCTCAGTATGTAAAAGACACTGGAGCACAACTTCTTGCCCTGAAAAGCACCAGCCTATAATGACCAGCCATCAGTAAACTATGTACATCTCTTTCCTGAGATGCAGTATCAAAGACTTGTCTTGCTTTATGTGAGCTAGGCACAGTGACTCACACCTGTAATTTCAGCACTTTGGGAAGCTGAGGAAGGTGGATCATAAGGTCAGGAGTTCGGTCGCTTGGCCAATATGGTGAAACCCCATCTCTATTAAAAATACAAAAAATAGCTGGACATAATAGCGGGCTCCTATAGTCCCAGCTACTGGGGAGGCTGAGGCAGGAGAATCGCTTGAACCCAGGAGACGGAGGTTGTAGTAAGCCGATATCAGGCCACTGTACTCCAGACTGGGAGACACAGTGAGACTCCATCTCAAAAAAAATATGTATCCGATGCAAAGATGCAGAAGAAAAAAAGAGAAAAGGTAATAATGCCATAAAGCCTGGCGCGGCTCACGTCTGTAATCCCAGCACTTTTGGAGGCCGAGGCGGGTGGATCACCTGAGGTCAAGAGTTTGAGACCAGACTGATCAACATGGAGAAACTCCGTCTCTATTAAAAATACAAAAAATTAGCTAGGCATAGTGGTGCATGTCTGGAATCCCAGCTACTCAGGAGGCTAAGGCAGGAGAATCACTTGAACCTAGGAGGCGGAGATTGCAGTGAACCAAGATTGTGCCATTGCACTCCAGCCCGGGTAACAAAAGCAAAACTCCCCCTCAAAAAAATAAAAATAAAAATAATGCCATAAAATGCTATTATCCCCTATTTGCCTGGTTAGGTTATCACATACTTCAAAACCTTAAGTTTTTGAAACAGTTAAAAACAGCCAATATGCAGAGGTCCCTTAAAATATATACAACAATAGAAAAAAACCAGACAGGAAAATTAGGGTTTAAACTATCTTTAAAGAATACATTTCAGCCGGGCACGGTGGCTCACGCCTGCAATTCTAGCACTTTGGGAGGCCGAGGCAGACGGACCACCTGAAGTCAGGAGTTCAAGACCAGCCTGACCAACATGGTGAAACCCTGTCTCTAAAAAAAAAAGAACACACTTCAAATCTTTATCCATTTCAACAGTAGTAGTATTTTGGAGAAAATAAAAATAAAAAGGCTATGTTCAAGAGGTAGCTAGCAAATATGTCATTCCTTACACCTATGGCAGGCATGGTTGATAAATTAAGTCATTCTTTTCCACAAGCCCAGGCATATCATCAGAATCTTTCTTAAGACAGTGCTACCACCCATTTGCCCTTTATGTCCTATTCCTAGTCTCACAGTTTTCTGACAATTTACCAGGGAAAGCTAGAGTCAGATTAATCTTTTCAGAATATACAAAAATGAAATGTTTATTTTCTAAAGCATTTGACTGAAATCAGAAGTTTGTGTTCCATTCTGCCTTGGGGGTCTCTGAACCAGGTACTAATTTCTATAATACATACATATACACCCAAATCTTCATGTCAAACTCTAAAAGTTCATTAGACGCTTTAGAAAAACCAAGTGCTTCTGAATGAACAAAGGTAAGAGTAAGCATGGGAAAGGATTCTACAACCCATTATTCCACCAAGGGTGGAATAAGCCAATAAATGCTAAATGTCTACAGGATAATTTTAAAAGATTGTTAAATGCTCAAACCAGATGTTCTTATACAGGATATACAAAGCAGCTTCTGCAGAAACCAGACTCAACCAGCTAATGACAATTACACTGTGCAGATTGAAATGCAGCTGTTTTTCAGGAACTTTGTTCCTTGATTATACCCGGTTGTCAGAAACTATCAGTTACCACTAACAATGTTAAGTCACCAAAAATTTTTAAAGTACTGTTTTAAAAAAAGAGTGAGAGAGACTCTCAATGTTATATATTTGAAGACCTAGATGACATACTTGATAAAAACAGCATTTACGCAATCATCCCAGTTACATATGAAAACAAACATTTCATCACAATTGTACAAGTCTTGTTATTATGATCATGGAAACCTAAAATGGTCTCAAATCTAGCAGCAAGGTCCAGAAAGCATTCTCTGAGGCTGAAGTCTGAATCTCACAACATACACTGTGTCTACAAGACTCACAATACAGACTCGGTCTATAAGAAATTTTTCCAAAAGAAACCCATAAAATTGTAATTAACTGTAGAGGTAGAGAGGATTTAAGAAACAATTTAAAATAATTTAATCCACCTTTCCTACTTTTAAAGAGGAGTACACTGAATTCTGGATGTTTATCAACTTGCACAAAGACATGTATGTACATCCAGTACAAAGACAGTAGAAGAACCAAAGTCCAGTTCCCCAGGCAAATGGGTCGGCACCCTCCTCCTGTGCCAGCTACCTTCCCTCTTCCTCGAGTTTCCTGGACCATGGGCTTCTCCCTCCTGGATGTCCACTGGGATTTAAAAAGAGGTCATGTGAATGATTAAGTCCACGATATATTATCAGGGAACAAAAACTGAAAATGTCGTCAATAAACAACATGTTAACTTGGAAAACTGAAACACAGATTCATTGCAAGATGGTTGCAAATGAGATTCATTTTGCCTAGTACAGCACACAAAAGATAAAACTGGAAGAATGGGTTCCTTAAACACTACGGCAGGAGTAGGAGGGGCAGGTATTAACTTCTGATTGGTGTGACACTTACACCCTACTTGACATTATCTCCCTCTGTAGAGGAACCCAATCTTATAATACATACCCTCTTACAAAGGGTTTCTTAGCTGACCCCCTTTGGAGGGTGTGAGAGATGACCAAGGTAATTTTTCTTACACATTTTATCCTCAAAAGGAATCTAGGATCAGAGTCCCAGCTACTCCGGAAGCTAAGGCAGGAGAACTGCTTGAGATCAGGAGGTTGTTGAGCCATGATCGTTCCACTGCACTCCAGCCTTAACAACAGAAAGACCCTGTTCCCACGAAAAAAAAAAAAAACACCAGTTGCACTCCAGCCTAGGAAGGGGGGGGTGGGCAGCGACCCCACAGCCCTCAGCACAGCCAACTACCTCCAAACAAATTTCTAATTTCAACTTGTATTTTCAGGTTCCTAAGAGGGAGCTCAGCCACCAGCAGAAACAATCAAGTGACTGCTGCATCTTACTATAAATATGGGGAGGCCAAGGAGTGATGGCCAAAGTGGGCAGAACCTTTGCGCTCAGGAGTTAAGAGATCAGACAGGGAAACACAGCAAAACCCCATCCCGACAAAAAGTGAACCAGGCCTGCTGGGAAGTGCCTGCAGTACCAGCTACTGAGGAGGCTAGGGTGGGAGGATCATGTGAACCAGGAGTTTGAACCACTACACTCCATCCTGGACAACAGGGTGAGACCCTGTCTCAAATCAATCAACCAATCAGGGGTTAACAGCCTATTTCTGTATGGCTTTTGAGCTAAGAGTGATTTTCACATATTTAAATGGTTGAGGGTAGAGGGCCAAAGAACATTTCATGGCTTATTAAGCTTATAAAAATTTTACATTTCTATATCCATAAATACTGTACACTTGAGCAGTTGTGACAGACCATATGATCCACAAAACCTAAAATATTGACTACCTGGCTCTTTACAGAAAAAGTCAACTGATCTCTCCTATACCTCAACAGACTAGTAGTATGTTTATAAACCACCACTATGTATGTTTAGTTCACTGTGAATCAATTACCAGGTCCTGGGCAAGTACCCGAAACCTTACAAAATTAAGAATCAGACACAATCACTCCTTAAGAAGTCCCTAACTATGGCCGGGCATGGTGGCTCACGCTTGTAATCCCAGCACTTTGGGAGGCCAAGGCAGGTAGATCACCTGAGGTCAAGAGTTTGAGACCAGCCAGGCCAACAGGGCGAAACCCCATCTCTACTAAAAATACAAGAATTAGCTCGTTATGGTGGCAAGCGCCTATAATCCCAGCTACTTGGGAGGCTGCGACAGGAGAATTGCTTGAATCCAGGAGATGGAGGTTGTAGTGAGGGGAGATTGTGCTACTGCACTCCATCCTGGGTGACAGAGCGAGACTGTCTAAAAAAAAATTAATAAATTAAGTCCCTAACTAGAACAGGCAATAATCAAAAGGAAGAAAAGGTCAGGGAGGGCGCTGAGGGGACTCTCATCAACTTAAAAAAGGCCACAAGAGGTCGAAGATCAACTCAATGAAATAAAACAAGAAGGCAAAAAATAATAATAATAAAAATTAAAATTAAAAAAAAAATTAAAAAAAAAGGCCACAGTGAAACCAGTGACTTTTTCTCCAGCACTCCAGCCAGGGCGACAGAGTAAGACCCTGTCTCAAAAAAAAAAAAATTAAATTGTATTTAGTGTACTTTGTGCTAAATTAAAGCAAGCTATGAAGTTCAACTTCAAGCAACTTGCTAATAACATTGTTATTTCTCATTCCTTACCCTGGTGTAAGATGTGAAAAAAAAATAATCATTTTATTTCTCAGTGTGGACCCACACCACTGAAATCTTCACTTAAAATAACTGCTTATAAACTCTCATGGAAGATGCCATGAATTCTCAAATTAATAATATCTGCACAGGAGACACTAAATATTCAATAGTTTAAAATATTACCGCCACCAGCCATGCTGGTGCACACCTGTAATCTCAGCTACTCCAGAGGCCAAGGCGGGAGGACTGCTGGAACTCCTAAGTTCAAGACTAGCTTGGGCAACCTGAGCAACATAGTGAAACCTCATCTTTCTAACAAAAAACATAGACAGGCAGATAGACAGATGCCAATTGTGAGTGCTTTCGAAGTAACAGAAAACTAGCCAGGCACGGTGGCTCACGTCTGTAATCCCAGAACTCTGCAAGCTGGTGGATCACAAGGTCAGGATATGACACTATCCTGGCTAACACAGTGAAACCCCATCTCTACTAAAAATTAGCAGGGCGTGGTGACACACACCTGTAGTCCCAGCTACTGGGGAGGCTAAGACAGGAGAATCACTTGAACCCGGGAGGCAGAGGTTGCAGTGAGCTGAGGTCACACCACTGCACTCCAGCCTGGGAGACAGAGCGAGACTTTGTCTCAAAAAAAAAAAAAGAAAAGAAAAGAAAAGGCAGGGCAGGGTGGCTCATGCCTGTAATCCCAGCACTTTGGGAGGCCGAGGCGGACGGATCACGAGGTGAAGAGATCGAGACCATCCTGGCCAACATGGTAAAACCCCATCTCTACTAAAAAATACAAAAATTAGCTGCGTGTGGTGGCACCCGCCTGTAGTCCCAGCTACTCGGGAGGCTGAGGCAGAAGAATTGATTGAACCTGGGAGGTGGAGGTTGCAGTGAGCCGAGATCGCACCACTGCACTCCAGCCTGGCACCTGGTGACAGAGAGAGACTCTGTCTCCAAAATAAAGAAAAGAAAAAAATACAAAAATTAGCCAGCCATGGTAGCACTTGCCTGTGATCCCAGCTACTCCACGGGCTGACTCATGAGAATCACTTGAATCTAGGAGGCGGAGGCTGCAGTGAGCCAAGATTGTACCACTGCACTCCACTCTGGGTGACAGCAAGAACTTGTCTCAAAAAAAAAAAGAGAGAGAGTGAAAACTGTAGTTTACATCCCTCAACAAATAAGCCCAAAAGGACCTAAGGTTTCAAAAATTAACTTTCTTCAACTGCTCTCAATCACATTATGTCTTGCCTCTATCTGAAGAACCAAAGGCAAAAAGTAAATAATGAATTTGTTTTAGACTAACCAAAACTTGGTCACTGAATATTTGTTGCATGTACACCATATACTATAGGTCTAGGAGATTAAAAGTAAACTACGTGGCCCCTTTCCTAGTGACAAAGACTTCCCATTCCAAGTCTGGTAATCTTTATGTTTGTGCTTTGAAGTAAGGAAAGGATCCTTAATCATTAGGTCCTGGGCTAGAAAAGACCCCATCATAGCTAGAGTTTATCATAGCCAGAGTTTAGCATCAATTTCTTCCATTCTGTTCCATGACACTCAACTTTAAACTTACAAATTGTCACTTCTATGTGTAATTAAAAAGGTCCTCCAGGGCTGGAAGCAGTGGCTCACGCCTGTAATCCCAGCACTTTGGGAGGCCTGAGGAGGGTGGATCACGAGGTCGGGAGTTCAAGACAGCCTGACAAACATGGTCAAACTCCCATCTGTACTAAAAATACAAAACTTAGCCAGGCATGGTGGCACGTGCCTGTAATCCCAGCTACTCAGGAGGCTGAGGCAGGAGAATTGCTTGAACCCAGGAGGCAGAGGTTGCAGTGAGCTGGTATCACACCACTGCACTCCTGCCTGGGCAACAGAGTGAAACTCTGTCTCAAAAAAAAAAAGGCCCTCCAAGGTAATTTTCTTGCATATATTAGGAGGGCAAAGTAACTTGCTTCATCAGGGCTATGAATTGCAAAAGAAAAAATATCAAAATAATGCATACACCCTCATGACTGCAAACCAAAGTTTTCACATAAAAAATATGCCAGGAAAAGGACTAGACTCAATTAAATCTCAACTTTCTGAGATTATATTCCACACAAAGATGAAAAGAATAAACATAGTAATTGTTCAGATTTTAAATACATGATCATATAAAGTGCTGCAAGGACTTTAAAATGGAAAAAATAGATTTAACACTAGGACTTTTTAGGAAACAACTTACCTGTCTCAGGAATTAAAATACTTTCCTAATTAAGATTGCTGATACCTTCTAAGAAACTAGAAACTCCAAGCAAACCCACCCTTCACTTTTTTTAAAAAAAAAAAGGTACTGTTGAATATGGTGCCAGTTCTCTAAGTTAAAGGCTTGTACAAGGAAGGAAAAAAGTTTAAACGTGATGTAACTAACTTTCACTGTTTTAAAAATTAAATTAAACTTGTTAATGCCAACCCAAATAAAATGCAAGGTGTGTTCCCTAAAATGTCACATTTCCCTCCACAAGATACCTGTTTTATAAAACCTCATGGGAAAACCAGTTGTATAATGCAAATTCTGACAGACCATTAGCTGTAATGCTTTAACAGGTGCCCCATAATAATAAACAACAGGGAAGAGCTTCACAAACAAGAAAGTAAAGACAAAAGCAGAACTGTGACAGGTTCCTATGCCTCCTCTTCATTCTGATCAAACCCTAAAGAGACAGGATGTAATCTGTGTTTGATATCTTGATGTTTACAGTTCCAACCACCTCAGTACTGAAACACAAACATCTGATAAATCTTTTTCCAACGAGCCTGTGGAAAAGTAACATGAGGCAAGCAAGTTTCCTTAAAGCATTTCTCTAACAGATGATCTCCAAATCTGAAATTTCCAAATTACAATAAATACTATTCTAAATATTATTTTGATTTCCTGCTTTTTAAAAATCCAGGCAACTTTATTTCCAAAGGCTTGCCTCCTCGGTGTCAGATATTCTGTCAAAAAGTTATTTAAGATTAAAATCTACTTAAGGGAAACAACCAAATACAATAAATGGACCTTTATTAGACAAAGCTGCTCTATTATACGCTGGGGCTAAATGTGGAAATCTGAACATGCCCAGTAATAGATTATATTAAAAACTGAGCTAGCTGACAGAAAAAAGGTCCTTAATAGATGGTATACACATGTGTTGCATATTTATTAAAACAAACATATAAACGCATAGAAAATTATCTGAAAAGTAATACACTGGTCATCTATGGATGGTAGCAATGTGTTATTTTTCTATTTGTTTCCTTGTATTTTCTAATTTTCAAAAACGTACGTGTAACACTACTTGTATAACTTTTTAAGTCACTAACAGTTCCTTGAAGTCAAAAATCAGTATCGACCACGTGCCTACTATAGGTGAGAGGCAATGGAAATCTGCTTTCACTCTCACCTAGTCTTCCAAGTTTGTTTAGTTCTTTATTCCCCAACCCCCTAGGCTAAGCAACAAAAGACAATTCCTTAAACTCCAGCAAGTTTTCTCCCTCTGGTTTCACTCAAACTTATTTTTCACTGCTTTCCCTGTATACCTACTCTTTCAACTTTGCTGACTAATATAAGCAAAGCACTGGTTTACAGGCAGAAAACCAGTCAAGTTTTCTGTGAAAACGGTAAGTGAGAACTGAAGCGGGAAGAATTAAGAAGGTGGGCTTTTCTCCTTTTAAATGAATACATATCTACCTTTGTTAAAGCTAAAATATATGTGCAACCACCCAACTTTTACTAGAAAGCAGTCTGTAATCTTAAAGATGGAATCAAGTTCCAAGTTCTACCTCACTGTCAGACACTCCCATTATCTCTGCTAGATAGGAATGAGAGGAATATGAGGAAACCTAACACTTATAAGTTTGAAATTGTATTTATGCTACACATTAAAATGATAATGCCAAATAAAGGTATGCAAACGTTGAGAAAGACAGCAAAATCCCAATCAGAACATCTGATTTAAAAGTGTAAGTAAATAGGACTAAGATCTTTGGGATAAAAGGACAATAAAAATTCTGCGTTGCACGTACTTGGTAAGAGTGTTACTCAGAACATCCCATTTATTTCCACTCATATATGTTGCTCAGCTACAACAAATTATTACATCAAAAGTGTTTAGTCAGTATAAATATGAGTACTTTGAATGCTTCCTTTCTGCACCTAGAAGTGATTAAATCTTGATCAGTTGTGATTTGATCAAAATGCAACTTACTATAAAATCTCTAACCACTGGTGAGTAGCACTACCTAAATCAGCTCTCAGGGAAATAATTTCTCTGTATCTTAAAACTAGTTCATTAGCTTTGAAAGGTATTAGCCTTGAGCTACAAGTAGCAAGAGAGCTAGCCTTCACGGCTGGTATTATAAAAAGGAAAAATAGTTCACCTAATAAAAACCTTTGGGAAAGAACCCCCTAAGCACTTCCATTAATGGAAACCTCAGATCCTCTTCTACTTTCCTAAAAAACGTACCTGTCTCAGGTCATTCACTGCAGCTGTCATTTTACAAAAGAAAATTTAAATTCCCTCTTGGCCGGGGTAAATAGAGGGCGACAGCCTCTCGCCTCTGCCGAGGCAAGGCAGGGCGCCAGCCTTCTCGTTACTAGAAGGCAAGCTAAAGCTCCTTTTAAACGGTCTCCGGATGACGACGCCTTCCTAACGGGTTTCGAAGGCACGTTTAAATCGCCCGCTTTTTTGTTTGCTCTCCGCATTCACCGGCGCCGGGACTGCGGCCGCCCCCGCGCGCTTAGGGTGGGCAACCCAGGGCCAGGGGCCGTGGGGCGGGGAGAGCCCGCGGTGTAGGGGGAGACCTGGGACGCGCAGAACCCGCGTTGTGGACTCGAGGCTGAGGAGCCCTGGGGGGAAGGGTGGCGGAGTGCGGTGAGGAGGAGGGGCGAGAAGGCTGAGGATCCCAGCAAGGGGGGCACCTCAGGGTGGGGGAAGCTGAGCCGCCGCCCCGCAGCGGCGAACGCTCCGCTCGGCTCCCGCCGCCCGCAGGGGAATGCGCAGGGCCGCGGCTCCGCGCGGCGCTGCCCCCTCCCTCTCTCCCATTCCTCCTCCTCCTCCCGAGGCGACAGAAACAACAGCGCGGGAGGAGGGGAAAGTAACTCCCGGCACCTCCGCCGGAATTAGCCCCGGTGCAGTGATGACACCTTCTCGTGGCGCAACCAAGCCCCACTCCCTCCGCAGCGGCGTCCCCGCCGCCGCCGCCCTCTCCGTTTGAAAGTGGCCACCCCCCGCCGCCGCTCCTCCCGCCCCGCCGCCGCCAGCTGCACCAATCCGCTCGGCCCCAGTTGCAAATCAAACGCTCCCTCGCGTCCAGAAGCCACTTGAGCCGCTGGAAACGGCCGCGACGTCCCCCTCCCCGAGTCCCTCCCGGGCGGCACCTTCAGGCTGGGGCGGGCGCTGCCGGCGAGAAACGGTTTTAAGATGGGAGCGGCGGCAGCGGCGAGGAGCTCCGAGCGGGCTCGGCTCCCGCTCCCGCTCCCGCCCCCAGACAGTTCTGGAAACTGTGTATCACCTCTGTCACAGGAAGCCATCCGGCGAGGAAGGCGGCGCGGAACCAACAAACAAACGCCTGCGGCCGCCCGCCGGAACCGGCGCGGGGACGCGTAGGGCTTCGGGCCGTTCCCGGGGCGGGGGCGCAGCGCCACCCCCGCGCCGCGGGCTTTGTGCGGGGCGGGCGCGACGGGCCAGGCGTCCCCGCCCCCGCAACCCCCCCACCCCGGCCCGGGCGGCGTAGCTGGGACCGTTAGGTGACGCTCCGGCCGCGGCTGAGAAGCAGCGCCTCAGCCGCCACCCGCCCCCATTTCCACACTGGGCCGCCTCTCCTCAAACGCCAGAGGCGGGCTACAAAAGTTGGCCCCGGGGCCACCCAGCACCTGCCCACGTGCCGCGGAGGCTAGCTCCGGAGTCTCCCCCAGTTCCCTCCCCACGCCGCCCTCGGCCGCCAGGTCACCTATTACCGGTGGGAGGGGAGAGAGGCTGCTATTTAAACGCCCGCGGAAGTTGAGGCACCCCCACTGGCGGGTGCCGTGCACCTGCCTCCCGCCGCCGCGCTCCGCCACTTTGAGCAGCAGCCGCGTCCTCAGCCCCGCCTCCTGCCCGAAGGCGGGCGGGGGGGAGCGGGAAGGAGGTGGAAGGGATCGAATTTCTCCAGCAAATGGGACCGTTCCGACAGGATTCGGTTCCCCGGTCAACATTCCACATTCCATCCCTCTCCCGCATTTGCAAACCAATGCCGAGCAACCCGGAAAGCCTGCTGGCTACCGAACAACAGCCCCCAACTCGCAAACACACACTCACAGGCACAAGACACGTGCACTGAAGGGCTCTGCAACTTGCAGTCCCGGACTGCACATTCATTTAAGGAAGCAAGGAGACCAAGAGACCCCTCCCCCACAATTTGCAGACGGTGCCAAAGGTTGCAATTTGCAATCCGCTTTAAGTTCGTGATTAATCGGTACTTTGCTCTACCAATGCCAACTCCTACCCCATTTCATCGATGAAAGGGTTTTACACTTTACAAGCAGTCGCGCTGTAAGTAAAAGGTCTGACCACTGGAAGCCCAATTCGGAAGAATCTAATTGCCAAGCTGTCTCTCTACCCCCCAACCCCCTCTCACTGCCCTTGAATTGATGCAATGAATATTTTGGACATGTGGTGACGCGCTGACAAGACAGGGCTGCGGCCACCACACACAGATGAACCTACACACACCTATGTTTGGACAAATACAGTCCCACCACACACACGGTCTCATACACTCTGGATTCATATATGTACCCGAACCTGCGTTCTGCCATTGCCATCTGTCTACCAAGTTGCTACTATGCTTTCCACTTTCATGCAGCCTAAGGCACTTTGTATTTTTTTAAAAGAAAAAAGCCCTATAAACTAAAGCCAACTTAAACTGGGCTTCTGCTCCTGAATGCGTTTAATTGATGATTCACCTGAAAACCACATGTTCTTCGCAAACCCAAAAGAAGAAATAGCTCCAAGTCTTCAGCCCCCCAAATTTGAAAAAAAAAATCATAATAAAACTTACTGATCCAACATAGATCAATTCTCAGGATCCAAAAATCATCCTCTCCTCCTCCTCCGGCCCCCGCCCCAGCAATGCCCAAGTTACTGGTGGGATAGTAACGCTGCGCTCGGCGGCTGCGTCCCTCCCTCCTAGCTACATATCGAGAACCCAATCTTTTGGCGCCATATTAATGACGTACTATATTATTTCCACTAGGCAGCGACCTTCGGCATTAAATTACTCCCGAGAACTCCCGAGCAAAGCAACAAAACCATCAAATATGGCTGAGCCTCTCGGCTCGTCCTGAAGCCGCTGCCGCCGCCGCGGCCGCCGAACCCGGACGCGCACACGGACCCACGCGAGGACACACGCGCGGCGCGCCCACCCCGCGCGACCCCCGCGGCTCGCGCGCGTACCTGCTGCGGTGGGGTTCGGCCGAGGCGCTTGGCTAGGCGCCGCTTGCTAGCTCGGAGCTGCATGAGTTCGGGCCGCAGCGGGCGGGCGGGCGGGGAGCCGGGCGGGCCCCTGCTTTCGCCTGCGCGCACACACCCGGCACTCGCGCACGGAGGCACTCTGGGTCTGGCGTTTGGCTTGTTATGGAGGAAGGACTGTGTGAATCAAACTCATTTCTGGGTCACTGCTGCCACAGGGGGGAGCACTTTAATCCCTTGCCAAAACGAGAGGGTGGGGACGGGAGGGCGGAGGGAGCACCGTGGAGCCCGCGGCGCGGGGGCTCGGTTCCTCGTTAACTCTTCGCAGCCCTCGCCGCAGCCGACTCGGCCTGCGCCAGTGGGGGCTCGCAAAGAACGGTACTGTTCAGCTCTTAAAATCTCTTTCCTTGCTTCACCCACCTTGTGAGCCTAGACATTCTTGAGGTGTCTCCAAGCAGGAAAGTGGGTTTTTAAATTAGCCCCTTCAGACTGCTGTCCCAATTTCAACTCTTGTCTGACATCTAGAAGTGGATTCTTTCAAATTAGTTTAAAATAACGTAAATTAAAATGTGGCTATTAAGATGTGTAATTTGGGCGAAAAGTTTTATTTTTAGGTTGAGTGGCAAAATAGTTCTTCGTAGTAACAGTTTTAGGGAGTTGCACATTAGAATGGCATTTTTAAATACAGATAATCCAATTCTGAATAACATCTTTACCTAAAATTGTATGGAAGTGATCATTGCAAATGAGCATTAATCCATTAGAAGACACTGATTATTTATAAATTGACACCACCCTTATGTTACACATTACTACAGAATTGGAAATCTCCTAAATCTGAGGAGTGAGCCTAATGCTAAAACTAGAATTACAGACTAATATCAGATCAGTCATCAGAGATTGATTTGGGGGGTATTTATGTGTACAAATGAATGGTTACTGATTTTCTGCAGAAGACAAACTTGCTTTTTCATATAGAGGGCAACATATTTCTTTCATGAATTCACCTAGGGAAATACAGGAGTATGTGGCATTCATCTTCAAAAGGAAAAAAGTACGGATTAAAAACTCCCATTCAGTAAATAAAGAGTGATCACTAATTGCAAAATTGAATATTGAACCCAAAAGGCATATGTATCCACAGAAAGAATCTTTCTGAATATATCAGGTTTGATTTCACACAATCCCACACCAACCCATCCACCCACATCCATTATAATCTGATGAATGCAACAAAACAAAACAAGTTGAGTCTTTCAGTTATTTTTCAGAAAACAAAGTAAGCCAATGGAAATCCTAAGTACTGTGTATGTCCTCTCCTGTTAGAAAGACTCCCTGCCAGTCCTATTCATGTTTTAACTTAATCCTGTTCAAAGCGATCACACGTGTAAAGCACTGTGTTAACTATCATTTTGATTATTCTTAGTATTGCACTTCAGTTATTGTTATTTTCATTGGTTTACCTCGCACATACTCTGCAGAAGTTAAAGTGCACAGGCTTTGTAGGCAGACACGGTTGGAACTGGCTCTATCAGTTACCAGTTTGTGTACCTCTGTGATAAATAACAGAACTTTATCTGAGCCTCAGCTTCTTCTCCGGTATAAAATAAAGTTAACAGCTGGCCCCTAACCCGAAGGGTTGTTCAGAAGAGTCAGGTAACCTCTTAGCAGTTCAGTAGAGGCCCTGACAGTAGGAGGCTGTCTACTCCCTCAGTCATCATTCATCTCTTTCTTGGTTTTCTCTCCATCAAAAATCGCAACTTTTCTAAATTCCAAACAGCCTTACTTCACGCGTTCTTAAGAAAATTTTTAACTCACATTTGCTGCTTACTCTCTTACTTGCTTTTTCCATCAGAAACATCAGGCACCAACAAAAGTATTGAACAAAATAGATGACAAAAATAAAGGGATAAAATGGCACACAAACTGCCCACACTGATACATTGAACAGGACTGAAGGTGCCATGCACAGTCTCAATTACGCCATGGATTCAGAATACTCATCTACTGAGACAGTGCTGTGTGCTATGAATAGCCCTGGACAAGAAGTCAGGAGACTCCCACCAACTCCCAATATGACTCTATGGGCTTTAGCTTTCCCACTGAGGTGATAGGAAAAACAATATCTAAGGCCCCTTTCTCTTTAACATTCAGTCATTTCTGATCTTCTTACCAAACTTAGAAACGCGATGATTATTTGAAGAAATGACGGATAACTTGAATCCATAGGGACATTTAAAAATATTTTGTCATCAATGATCAGCTGTTGACATTTCTTAAATAATAGGTGTCTCTTGCCATCATACCACAAAGAAAACTCCTATACAACCTATTTCTAAAATGGGAAAGGCGATGATATGGTTTGCCTTGTGGCAGCACAGATAATACAGCCTAGAATAAGAAGTACTAAGCTGGCAATTAGGAAAACGAGTTTCTGATTCCACTCTGTCACTTACTGTCTTACCTTGCCAAATCATTCAGGATCGCCATTTCCTAGTCTTTGGAATGGTTCTTTTAATTCACACTTTATTATCAGAGATGAAAAAACATTCTAAAAAATAGCTACATGGTAGTCAGTGTAATTGAAATATCAAGATTCTAGTCTTTTCTAATCCCATCAATGTTCTTGTATATACATAATTTCAATTCAATATATCCTGTGTATTCTGGATAGACTGTATACAGTTTAATTATCTTCTTTCATAATAATGGATTTTTATAAAATAAAAATTTGGATATTTGTATTCATATTCCTGATTTTGAAACCAGACAGGATTACACCTCTGAATGTTTACTTAGTCAATTCATTTCATCTACTTCTCTGTGGGTAAAGAATTATAAGACCTTGATAAAAGATTCAGAATTGTTCCTATTTGAAATGAAGGGATGCATACACTAAAGTCCTGTATTATCTCATTCCTTTAGGGAAATGAGCCAGACATTCTTACTGGCAAATACCACTGTCAGTTGGTATACATTCCAACGAGATAATTTTTGTTTCAAGATGGTGGTCTCACTCTGTCACCCTGGTTGGAGTTCAGCAGTGCCAACATGGCTCACTGTAACCTCCACATCCAGGGCTCAAGCAATCCTCCTACCTCAGCCTCCAAAGTAGCTGGGACCACAGACACAAACCACCACATCTAATTTTTCGTTTTTTTTTTTTTTTTTTTGAGACCGAGTGTTGCTCTTTCACCAGGCTGGAGTGCAGTGGCGTGATCTCAGCTCACTGCAACCTCCATCTCCCGGATTCAAGCGATTCCCCTGCCTCAGCCTCCTGAGTAGCTGGGACTACAGGTGCGTGCCACCACACCCGGCTAATTTTTTATATTTTAGTAGAGACAGGGTTTCACCATGGCCAGAATGGTCTCAAACTCCTAAGCTCAAATGATCTGCCCTCCTCATTCTCCCAACGTGCTGAGATTACAGGCATGAGCCACTGTGCCTGGACCCAGAGAGAATAATTTTTTTTTAGTCTACAAGGGCTATCCTGGATAAAATGGGTTGACTCCTAAAAGTTTATTTGCCTATACTTTAATTTTTGGAACTTTGTGCCAAAAATAAATCTTGTTAATAATGAGGGCTTAGATTGTCAAGTCAGCTTTAAAAATAATTTTAATAACTAATGATAGAAAATAATAACTTTTTCTTTTTCAGTCTGGTGTAGTGGCTCATGCCTGTAATCCCAGCATTTTGGGAGGCTCAGGCAGGTGGATCACTTGAGGTCAGGAGTTTGAGACCAGCCTGACCAACATGGTGAAACTCCATCTCCACTAAATATAAAAGTTGGGTGGGTGCGTTGACTCACAACTGTAATCCCAACACTTTGGGAGACCCAGGCAGGCAGATCATGAGGTCAGAAGTTTGAGACCAGCCTGGCCAATATGGTGAATAGCCTGTCTCTACTAAAAATGCAAAAATTAGCTGGGCATGGTGGCACGTGCCTGTAGTCCCGGCTACCCAGGAAGCTGAAGCAGGAGAATTGCCTGAACTCGGGAGGCAGACGTTGCAGTGAGCCGAGATCACACCATCGCACTGCAGCCTGGGCAACAAGAGCAAAACTCCTTCTCAAAAAATAATAATAATAACTTTGTATTAACTTTTTTGAGTAATATTGTATGAGGGAGAGATGTAGTCCAAAGAGGAATAAGTACATATAATTTTTTTTTTAAACACCCTTTGTCCCAGTGCATGGTACATATAATTCTGAACAAGAAAAGTTGAGAGCCAGTCAACACCTGTCTGAACTCCATGACACAAGAGATGAAGTGTAAGAGATTAGGACTAGAATTCCCTGTATGACCAGTTGATGAGGTCACCAGTCCTGAACAACATTTTAGCTCCTCCAGGCAGGTCATTACAACCTCCAAATATATGGAATGATTGTAAGGCTAATACCCATGATTCCTTCGTGTGGGTGTCAGTACCAACTAAATTATTTTTTTCTGAGATTCTTTCTTCCTCTTCTTTTTGTTTTCCTTTGCTTGTTTTTCATTTTGGTGGTTTTGATTTTGTTGATTTCCATACTTTTAGCGCAAGTAAAGATGTCAAAGAGAAATAAGTATGAAATGGGATAAAAGGAGATAATTCCACCATATGGAAATGTACAAAGCTGAGGAGGTTCAAGATAAGAAAAGTTGTTTCCTAATCATAAAGGAATACATAACAAAATTTTGAAAATTAAAACAATGAAGTAATAAAACTCAACCATATGGATAACTATTATAAACATTGTTTTTTCTTTGGTCTTTTTTCTATGCATTTTAATAAAATTGGAATGGTACCACACATTCCATTTTACATTCTTCCTCTTCGCTTACATCTTTGAATTTTCCATTTGGATACTAAATACTTTTATGCAATGTTTGTGCATTTCAGGTCTTTGACCGCCTCCATGTTATGCCTTCCTCCACAGGTTACTTTGCCTATGCATCCTCAACCCATAGCTACTCTCTCTGGACCTTGTCAACTACTGGAAATTTCTGATATCTTTATTATCAGACTCAAATATCTCCCATTTTCACCACTACCTTTCAGATTTCCAAAGTCTATACATCCCATTTTACCCTCTTTTTATCTGAAAGTCCTCTAATCTACCCCTCCAGCGTTTTCTTCTTACCAGCAACAGAGCGAATGTAACTCAAAATGTCTCTAAGCATCAGCAGCAGTACCTGAGAACTTGTCAGAACTGCATTATTTCCAGCCCCACCCCAGACCTACTGAAACAGAAAGAGGGATCCAGCCATCTGTGTTTTTTTCTGTTTTGTTTTTCTGTTTTTTGTTTTCGTTTTTTGAGATGGAGTTTCGCTCTTGTTGCCCAGGCTGGAGTGCAATGGTTTTATCTCGGGTCACCGCAACCTCCGCCTCCCAGGTTCAAGCAATTCTCCTGCCTCAGCCTCCCAAGTAGCTGGGATTACAGGCATGCACCACCATGCCCAGCTAATTTTGTATTTTTGTTAGAGTTGGTGTTTCTCCATGTTGGTCAGGCTGGTCTCAAACTCCCGACCTCAGGTGATCTGTGCCCCTTGGCCTCCCAAAATGCTGGGATTACAGGCATAAGCCACCACACCCTGCTGGCAGTCTGTGTTTTAACAAACATTTCTGGTAGTTCTGATCCACACCCAATCAGAAAAACACTTATGTAGGCCTCACTCCCACCCACCACCTCTAACCAACTGTTTTCTGAACTTTCTTGTCTAATGTTTCTTCATTCCTCAGACAAATGTATTAAGCAATTAGTATGTCCCAGGCACAGGGCTGGCTAGGCACTGGAGACAAGGTAAAACAGGCAAGTAGGCCTATTCTCTGTCCACAGGTCAGTACAAAATATTAAAAAGTGATTACAAGTTTGGACACAGTGGCTCGCACCTGTAATCCCAGCACTTTGGGAGGCCAGGGCAGGTGGATCAGAAGATCAGAAGTTCAAGACCAGCCTGGCCAAGATGGTGAAACCCTGTCTCTACTAAAAATTACAAAAAAGTTAACTGGGCGCGGTGTCAGGTGCCTGTAATCCCAGCTACTCAGGAAGCTGAGGCAGGAGAATCACTTGAACCCAGGAGGCAGAGGTTGCAGTGAGCAAAGGTCATGCCACTGCACTCCACCCTGGGTGACAAAGCAAGACTGTCTCAAAACAAACAAAAAATAATTTTAAAAATAAAATATAAATAAATAAAATAAAAAGTGATTACAATAAAACTCCAGGACTTGTGGGAGGCATATAGCATACACCTGATCTGCATGGTGGGAAGAGGTGGTCAGAGAAGACATTGGTCTAAGAATAAGTGACACTAAAGCTGAAACCTGAAGGCATCAGCCAGGTGAGGAGGAGGATGGGGACAAAATGTTGACTTTTTACAAGCCCTTTGGTCTCAGGGTAGGCAACTGGATGGGTTGGGAGGGCGCAGGTGGGTAAACTGGAGAGAATGAGGCTAGTTAGGAGGCTTCTGCAGTTACCAGGTGACAACTGAAGGCAGCCTGGACTGTGGCCGTGGATTGTGGAGTGCAGACAGGCAAACAAACCAGCCTGTGATGAAGGCATCCTTAACATTGTCTGAGCTCTTCAGAGGCCTCCAGCTCCCCCAGTTCTGGAGCTGCTCCTCTAAGGAGTACTTGGGGGATGTCTCTGGGGTTTACACGGTCCCTGGGGCATATCAGCACGGTGTCCACAAGGCACAGGTGTTTTGGGCAGAAAGCAACATGTAAGGGAACCAAGCAAAGCTCCTGATGGGCAGTGAGTAAGGTGGAAGCCCTGGTACAGAGGGATCTAAGTCTTCTCCCAGCACCCAGAGCCGAGGCTCAAGCAGCACGGCTGAGCAGAGGAGGCCTCCTGGACAGTGCCTGGGGAGGACTCGGGCCCCTCACAGGAGTCCTGCTCCAACCCCCTTTCTTCCACAAAGCCTGGATCAGATCCCAGGCCTCCCTAGCGTCCTGGGGTCGCCACCCCATAGTTTCTTTATCCCTCCACCGGAAAGCTTCATTTTCCCGGCTTTCTTTCACTATACACCTTAATGGCCCATTATAACCTGAGCCCAAATCATTAGCAAATGAAAAACGGGTTCGCTGGTCTCGACGGCAGAGCTGGCTTGGTGGAGAGTGGGGAGAGGAAGCTGGGAGGGGGGTGCTGTCCCACTGGTTTAGTTCTAATGTTAATGAAGCAAAAAAAAAAAAAAAAAAAAAAAAAAGGGATAAAGCAGCTAAGTTTCTGTGTTAAAACTGCTTGAAAATTCACTTTCGTGTGTGTGCGTGTCAGGGAGAGTGCGTATGTTTCTTCCATGAGGCCTACTTAAATGTAGCTAAGACTTGATGGGTTAGACGTCAGAGATGAAGAAGTTGGAGTAAAAGATGATTCCCAGGTTTGTGGCTGAGACAACTGAGTGGATTTCTATTTTTATTCAACAGTTCTTCATTGAGCACTGAGTTCAATGGTAGAGACAAATAAACCCCTAACTTTCTAGTGCTTACATTTATTCTCAGAGACAGTGGGAATAAGATGTTCAATTTGAGGTGCCCAGGAGACACCCAATTGAAGATGCCCCAGAAGGCAGATGGGATCCAGAAGTACTGGAGAGAAAGGCTGGGTTGCAAATATTGGATTAGGAGGAATCAGCATAGAGATATTAACTGAGGCCACCAGAGTGGATGAGATCAACTGAACGTTTTTATCAAGTGAGAATAAAACAGATCCTAGGCTAGAAACTGAAAAGTAATATCTAAAGAATGGGCAAGGAAGCTGCAAAGCTGCAATGGTTTCGTTGAAGACAGTCCTAGAATAATGCAAACGTGTTAGCCTTCTGCATGCCTAAATTTGGACTTCTAAGCTACTGAAGAAAGTCACAGACCTGTGCTGATTGCTTCCAGAATATACTCATTATCCCCCACCTCCACAATGCCCTGAAATCACTGTATTTTCCTGCTCAGTTCAGTCTGCCGTTCTCCTGCCACCCGCCTCAGCACTTTCACTAGAGATCCTAACTTACATCAGTGTCACAGAGGTAACAAACCAATGGACAAGCATGCCTTCAGTCTCCCAGCACCAAACTTGCAGACAGTCTTCCTTACAGGCCTGTCCTTGCTCTTCTTCCCTGTGGGAAGATGACCTTCTCTCCACTTGTGCTCAGATTCCCCTCCCAAATCTTGGAGACACCCTAACTCAAGATGCTGGTCTCAAACTCAAGATTAGCCCTTCTCTCTCAGGTCCCTTCTTTCTTTCCTACTCACTCCTTCTCAAACACATTTAAATATATTTAGCTTTCCCACTAAAAAAGCCCCCTTTACTGCCACATTTTTTTTTTTTTTTTGGAGACAGAGTCTCACTGTACAGTAGCGCAATCTCAGCTCACTGCAACCTGCACCTCCCAGGTTCAAGCAATTCTTCTGCCTCAGCCTCCCTAGTAGCTGGGACTACAAGCGTGCACCACTATGCCTGGCCAATTTTTGTATTTTTAGTAGAGACAGGGTTTCACCACGTTGGCCAGGATGGTTTTGATCTCCTGATCTTGTGATCCTCATGCCTCAGCCTCCCAAACAAAATGCTGAGATTACAGGAGTGAGCCAACGCATCCGGCCCTACAGCCACACTTTTAAAAACAGTGGTCTACATTCACACTTGAATGTACTGAACTCTGACTTAGGCTTTCCATCACCCCACCCAGCTCTTGCCAAGATCGCCATCAACATTTGAATTGCTAAACCCCATGGCAATTTCTCATCCTTGTTTTATTTGACCTCTCACCAGCATTTCACACTGTTGTTCATTCATGCCCTGTTTTCTTATTTTCACCTGGCTTCTGTAACAACAACATTCTTCTGATGTTTCTCCTACCTCTCTGGCTTCTGCTCATTTCCTTGCAGATTTCTTTTTCTCTTTCGTTGAAGCAGTGTTTCTGACAAATTGGTTTTGAGAGCATGAGAAGAGGCTTTTTGAAAAATCCAACTGAAGGAGTAATTTTGGTTGAGAGATTTTATAAGAAAAAAAAAGAAGAATGGTTTCTTAACCATGTTTAGAATGGATACAAAAAAGAACATCTGGTTAAAGATTATTGGGCTAGTCAATCAGCTGGGTGGGTAACCCTAGCTTCCCAGAAGGAGTTCTCAGTCTTATTAAAGTCTGTCAGAAAACTGTTCACGCACTTTATCAGGAATGCTAATTGCTTCCCAGAAGGAGTTGTAAATTACATCACACAAAAAATTTCTGTCCCAGACCAGGTTTGAGTCAATTTTCTTTCTCACTTTCAGCCTCTTAAATGTTGGTTTTCTTCAGAGTTCTCTCCTAAGCCATCCTCTAATTCTACATATATCCCTTGTGTGATCTCATCTACTCCCATGACCTCCCAAACACATGTCTACACAGCCAGTTTCACACCTGACTTTCAGACTTGTATCTCTAATAGTCTCCTGAACATTCCCTTGGACTTCCCACAGGCATTTCAAATTCGGTGTATCCCAATCTGAACTCATTTTCCCTCCCACTTTGTGTCTCTTCATCTGTCTCCAGTCTCAGTTAGTGGTGCCACCATCCGCAACTGCCAACCCAAGAGCCAAAACATCATTTTTGACTCTTGCTTTTCCCTGACACCTCCTCCACTACTGTCAGCAATCCAAACTATCAAGTCACTTCTACATCAGATTTCATCTCGCCATTCCTGCAGACAGGGTCATCATCTCAGTGACCTAAACCACTGCCTAACTGGTTTTCCTGACTCCAGCCTTATCTTCCTCCAATTCATTCCCTATTCAGTAGTCAGTGTGATATTTTTAAAACAAAAACAATGCTGGGCATGGCAGCTCATGCCTGTAATCTTAGCATTTTGGGAGGCTGAGGTGGGTGGATTGCCTGAGCTCGGGAGTTCAAGACAAGCCTGGACAATAGAGTGAAACTCCATCTCTACTAAAAGTATAAAAAATTAGCAGAGTGTGGGGGTAAGCACCTATAATCCCAGCTACTCGGGAGACTGAGGCAGGAGAATTGCTTGAACACGGGAGATGGAGTGAGCTGAGATTGTGCCATTGCACTCCAGCCTAAAGATGAGAGAGTGAGACTCTGTCTCAAAAAAAAAAAAAAAAAAAAAGCCATTTGGTCAGAATCATAAATAATCATGCTATTCTCATTTTCTCATTTTAAGCCTTTAATTCTTCTTTTTTCTTTTTCTCTTCTGTTTACTCTTAAGGATAGAAAGTCCAAACTCAGCAACATAGACTATACAGAACTGATTTTCCAATTCCTACTCACTTTTGCTAGCCTTCCTTCCAAACTCTGCCCCAGCCCCATGTCTTTTTAATTTTCTTCATGAAATCCCTTGAGAACTTTTGAAAATGCTCATCCCTACCTAAACTTGGGTAGTTCTTCCCTATTTACAACGTTTCTTTGGACTCATTCAAGTTTCAACAAAAAACCATATCCTACCTCCCTAATCCCCAGCCTTCTCTGTGCTTCCATGACACTCAGCACTTTATCTGTATTGTCACTTCTCTCACTGTTTTGTAAATGTTTTGTATCCCTCATTAGACTATCTGTAACTCAAAGATTTTGTCAGTTGTGCCTTCTATTGTATCCCTAGTACTTTGCCTAACAGGTGGAAGGCACCTAATCCATATTTTGAATGAGATGAATGAATGACCATTATATCCACGTAATTTAATAGCCTCTAAAACACTATTTAAAAACAAATTATGGTCAAGTGCTGTGGCTCCCGCCTGTAATCCCAGCACTCTGGGAGGCCAAGGTGGGCAGATCACCTGAGGTCGGGAGTTCAAGACCAGCCTGACCAACATGGAGAAACATCTTGTCTACTAAAAATACAAAATTAGCCTGGCATGGTGGCACATGCCTGTAATCCCAGCTACTTGGGAGGCTGAGGCAGGAGAATTGCTTGAACCCGGGAGGTGAAGATTGCAGCGAGCCGAGATGTCACCGTTGCACTCCAACCTGGGGAACAAGAGCAAAACTCTGACTCAAAAAAAAAAAAATTATAACTTTCATTCTTGTTTTCTTATGCTAAAAGTAATAAATTTTATTATTATTATTATTATTATTATTATTATTATTGAGACATCTTGCTCTTGCCCAGGCTGAAGTGCAGTGGTGCGATCTCGGCTCACTACAACTTCTACCTCCTAGATTCAAGCAATTCTCATGCCTCAGCCTCCCAAATAGCTGGGATTATATGTGTGCACCACCATACACAGCTAATTTTTGTATTTTTTGTACAGACAGGCTTTCTCCATGTTACCCAAGCTGATCTCGAACTCCTGATCTCAAGCGATCCGGATGCCTGCCTCGGCCTTCCAAAGTTGGGATTACAGATGTGAGACACTGTGCCTGGCAATATATTATGTTTTAAAGATGCCATAGTTAAAATGAAAATCACCAAAAATCTTCTACTCACAGACTATCACCACTGCAATTTTGTATCTTTTCCTGTTTTCTGTATGTTTGTGTATCTATATGAACACACGTTTTTTAAAACAAATGTGATTATACTGTAATTCTATTTTGTGACAATTTATCCATAGAGTTGGGCTTTGAGATTATTTCAACGTTTTTTGCTATTATAAAGAGTGCTTTAGGCCGGGCACCATGGCTCACGCCTGTAATCCCAGCACTTTGGGAGACAGAGGTGGGCGGATCACCTGAAGTGAAGAGTTCAAGAACAGCCTGGCCAACGTGGTGAAACCCTGTCTCTACTAAAAATACAAAAATTAGCGGGGCGTAGTGGCAAGCGCCTGTAATTCCAGCTACTTGGGAAGATTGAGGTGGAAGAATGGCTTGAGCCTGGGAGGCAGAAGTTGCAGTGAGTGGAGATTGTGCCACTGCAGTCCAGCCTAGGCAACTGAGTAAGACTCTGTCCCCCCCAAAAAAAAAAAAAAAAAAAAAAGAGTGCTTTAGTGAATATCTTTATTTAAGAGAGCAAAATCACCTGGTGACCACTGAACAGGCCAGGGAGACAAAAACTCCTTATCTGAGGAATTTAGAAGGGAGCAAAGACCACCTGGTGACCATCAAACAGGCCAACCAGAGGCAAAAACTCCTTCTCTGGGGAAAATGAGAAGTAATTCGACTTCCCTATTTTCTAAAGCAGGCATCTGGTTCCAGATTTCTTTTCCTCAAAAAATTTATAAGAATTTCTATACATCTCCAGAATGCCATGCCAAAACTCGTTGTGTAAGCCTTGGTGACATTAAGGCACCAAAGTGTCTACAAATGTAATAATCTATCATGGCCTACATGGCTAATGTGGTTCAAATTACCCATAAATGCTCCTAAGGAAAAATCCACCACTGCATTCAATCCTCTTGCTGAGGCGTCCAGCTGCACTCTTCTGCAGCGTTTTCTTTCTAAAAGACTTTTCTTTTTCAAATTGATACTGTTGTCGGTAAATTCTTTTTACCAACCCGCTAGTCCACCACTTCTTAATGTCAGGGCTCTGACACCTCACACTTAATGTCAGGGTTCTGACATCTACAGCTATAGAACCAGGAAGAAGAATTGTATTGAAAACAAAATTGATGGTATGACATTCCATCTATAAATGGAATTCGCTATGATTCCTGATTTTTTTTTTTTTTTTGAGATGGAGCCTCGCTCTGTCACCCAGGCTAGAGTGCAATGGCGTGATCTCGGCTCACTGCAACCTCTAACTCTCAGGTTCAAGTGATCCTCCTGCCTGCCTCAGCTTCCAAAGTAGCTGGGATTACAGGCATATGCCACCACACCCAGCTAATTTTTGTATTTTTAGTAGAGTGGGTTTCACCACGTTGGTTGGGCTGGTCTCAATGATGAGCCCACCTCAGACTCCCAAAGTGCTGGGATTACAGGCATGAGCCACTGCACCCAGTCTGTGATTCCTGATTTTTAAAAATTAGTATATATTTATATTTTTCTTAATTTTTACTTTTATAAATAATGCTGTAAGAAAAATTCATATATAATCTTATTGATTTATTTTGAGATGGAATCTCCCTCTGTCGCCCAGGCTGGAGGGCGGTGGCGTGATCTCGGCTCACTGCAACCTCTATGTCCTGGATTTAAGCGATTCTCCTGCCTCGGCCTCTTGAGTAGCTGGGACTACAGGCATGGACCACCATGCCTGGCTAATTTTTGTATTTTTAGTAGAGGCAGGGTTTCACCATTTAGCCAGGCTGGTCTCGAATTCCTGACCTCAGGTGATCTGCCCGCCTCGGCCTCCCAAAGTGCTGGGATTACAGGTGTGAGCCACCAAGCCCAGCCTGTATCTGACCATTCTTAGGATAGATTCTGAAAAAGGTAAATTACTAGGTCAAAGCATTTAATGTTTTTGATTCAGTTTGCCAAATTCCTGTCTACAAACATGTTTTAATTTAGATCCTCCACTATCAGTGTATTAGGGGCCACTGGCCCAACATGGAACTGGACTCTGTAGGAGACTAGGGTCATGACATATTTTTGAGGAGATATGTCATTGGTGAGATACATAACACATACAGGAAACAATAGTTTGACACATATAAGAATACCACAAACAAATTGGAGATAGGAAATTCTATCAAATGCCAAAGTCTGTTGAGAAGGTTTAATAAAAGAAGTAGAATAATTAAGACCAGAAGTAGAGAGAAAGAAGTGGAGACTCATGGAAGCAGATGATGAGGTGGGGAAGGTATCTGAAAAATCTCTGCATGGTGGGATGTGAAGGAGGAGGACTAAAAATTATTGAATTTTTTTTTTTTTGAGACAGAATCTCTCCCTGTCACCCAGGCTGGAGTGTAATGGTGCTGTCTCAGCTCACTGTAACCTCCGCCTCCTGGGTTCAAGTAATTCTCCTGCCTCAGCCTCCCACATAGCTGGGATTACAGGTGCGCACGCTACCATGCCCGGCTAATTTTTTGTATCTTTAGTACAGATGAGGGTTCACCATGTTGGCCAGGCTGGTCTCGAACTCCTGACTTCGTGATCCGCCCGCCTCAGCCTCCCAGAGTGCTGCGATTACAGGTCTGAATCACCTCATCTAGCCAAATTATTGAATGTTTTCTACGTATATGCTAGGCACTGTGCTAAGCATTTTACATATAATATTTCATTTATTTCCCACAACAATTCTGTGATGTAGGTATTATTATTTTCCTCCAGATGTGAATAAAGTGAAACATTGAGTTTCGAAGGTATTAAGTAGCTTGCTAAAGATCACAAAGCTGCTGAGAGGTGGCACCAGGTTCGGCAAAGCTAGTTGGGCTCCAAAGCCCACGTCCTGAAGTACATCACTCAACTGACTTATTGCAAAGTGTGAAACATGTGCCTAATGAGGAATTGTATGCACGATTTGGTATCAGTGACTTGAGCCATAGTTGGCACTCAGTAGATGCTTGAGGGGAAAAATGAGGACGGAAAGAACTCCACATGCTAAGGCTTATTTCAGACATCAGACATGTCAAGCAGGATCTAAACACCTACTTAAAAATATGTGACCATGGACTTAAGTATAAATGTAAAGCTAAAAAACTTTTAGAAAAAATAAGGGAAAATTTTTAGGATCTAGAGCTAGCAAAGAGTTCTTTGACTTGATGCCAATAATACAACCTATAAAAGGAAATATTGATATATTGGAGCTCTCAAAATTAAAACCTTTCGCTCCAAAAGATCCTGTTGAGGAGATGAAAAGACGGCTGGGCAAGTTGGTTCACACTTGTAATCCCAGCACTTTGGGAGGCTGATGCGGGTGGATCACGAGGTCAGGAATTCAAGCCCAGCCTGGCCAAAATGGTGAAAGCCCGTCTTTACTAAAAACACAAAAATTAGCCAGGAGTGGTGGCGGGTGCCTGTAATCCCAGTTACTCAAGAGGCTGAGGCAGAAAATTGCTTGAACCCAGGAGGCAGAGGTTGTAGTGAGCAGAGATGGTGCCACTGCACTCCAACCTGGGCAGCAGAGCAAGACTCTGTTTCAAAAAAAGAAAAAAGAAAAAGAAGATGAAAAGACAAGCAACAGAAAATATCCACAAATCACAAATTCAATAAAGAACTACTATGTGGAATACATAAAGAACAGTCAAAACTCAACAATTAAAAAATCAAAGAATGATGTCTCTGACATCATTAGCCATCAGGAAAATAATGTAGATTTCAACCACAATAACACATCACTACCTTTACTATCAAAATGGCTAGTGACAACATCAAGGGTGGGCAAGGATGTAGAGAAAGAGGATAATTAATTCATAACTACTGGTTGGAATGTAAAATGGTCCAACCAATCTCGAAAACAGTTGGCCAGTTTCATATAAAACTAAACATGCAACTACCACATGTCCCATCAATTGCACTCTTTGATATTTATTCCAGAGACACAAATCTTGTTTATATAAAAGCCTGTGCACAAATATTCATAGCAGGCGAGGCACAGTGGCTCAGGCCTGTAATTTCAGCACTTTGGGAGGCTGAGGCAGGCAGATCACCTGAGGGCAAGAGTTCAAGAACAACCTGGACAACATGGCAAACCCCATCTCCACTAAAAATATAAAAGTTAGTTAGCCAGGCATGGTGGCAGGTGCCTGCAATTCCAGCTACTCAGGAGGCTGAGGCGCAAGAATCACTTGAACCCAGGAGGCGAACGTTGCAGTGTGCCAAGATTACACTACTGCACTCCAGTCTGTGCTACAGAACGAGATGCCGTCTCTCACACACACACAAAACAAATACTCGTAACAGCTTTACTGGTAATAGGCAAAAAACTGCAAACAACCCACTCATCCTTCAATGAATGAATAAACAAACTGTAGTACATACCACAAAATATTACTCAGAACTAAAAAACAATTAAATATTGATATATACATGAATCTCCAGGAATTATGCTGAATTTAAAAAAAAGCCAATACCAAAAGATTTCACACTGTATGGTTCCATTTAATTAACATTCTTGAAATGGCAAAATTATAGAAATGGAGGATAGATTAGTGGTTGCCAGGGATAACAAGGGGCTCGGGAAGGAGAGAAGTGTACATGGCTGTAAAAGAGCAACAGGAGGGATTCTTGTGATGATGACATTTTTATAAATCTTGACTCTAGGCCATTACTGCAGGAAAAGGTCCCGCGGGGCTGAGCAGTCAAGATGTGTGACTTCACTGAAGACCAGACCGCAGAGTTCAAGGAGGCCTTCCAGCTGTCCGACTGAACAGGTGAGGGCAAAATCTTGTACAGCCAGTGTGGGAACGTGATGAGGGCCCTGGGCCAGAACCCCACCAATGCCGAGGTGCTCAAGGTCCAGGGGAACCCCAAGAGTAATGAGATGAATGTGAAGGTGCTGGACTTTGAGCACTTTCTGCCCATGCTGCAAATAGTGGCCAAGAACAAGGACCAGGGCATCTGTGAGGATTATGTTGAAGGACTTCCGGGGTTTGACAAGGAAGGAAATGGCGCCGTCATGGGTGCTGAAATCTGGCACGTTCTTGTCACACTGGGTCAGAAGATGACAGAGGATGAAGCAGAGATGCGGGTGGCAGGGCACTGGGACAGCAATGGTTGTATCAACTGTGAAGAGCTGGTCCGCATGGTGCTGAATGGCCGAGGACCTCCCCAGGCTCCCCAGCGTGCCTTTCCCTGTGTGAATTCTGTGTATAGCTGAAGGCTCCCTAGGCTCTCTTGTCTCAGCGCCTTTCCCATCTTGTCTCTCTTGGATGATGTTTGCCTTCAGAATTCACCAAATAAAACTTGCTCTCCGGCAAAAAAAACATATGACTCTATCTATGTCAATATCCTAGTCACATTGTACTATAGTTTTGGAAGATGTTACTATTGGGGGAAACTAGGCAAATGGTACATGAGATTTTTCTGCATTATTATCATTATTATTAAACTTCTTAGGTGCTGGGGGAACTCGATTCTGGATTCAGCTGCATTTTTTTTTTTTTTAGAAAAAGAGAGAAAAGGAGAAAGAAAGAAACAGCAAAAGAAAGAAAAAAGGAATGAAAAAGAGAAAGAAAGAGGAAGAGAAAGAGGGAGAGAGAATGGGATTCTTGTTTTATTGCCCAGGCTAGAATGCAGTTTAAAAATGGGTATTAAAAACCTCTTTTATGCCAATAATTGTGCTTAACAATGGAGACAGGAAGGAATAGGGGATGAAAATAACAAATAAGCAGCCAACCAATATTTTATTTAAACCTGTGAAATG